>CM034358.1:84255182-84374163 GCA_019925275.1 Mytilus edulis | reverse complement strand
TAAGATATTAACTATGGTCAAGTTAGTCTTCAAACACTTGCTCTTAAGATATAGACTACAGCCCACTGAGTCCTTGAACAGGTGCTCTTTAAATTTTAACTGTGGTCCAAGGACAGTGAAATGTAGGCTGTATTATCATTTATTTTTGTTGGAATCCTTAAAAGAGGGACAAAAGATACCAGAGGGACAGTCAAACTCATAAATCGAAAATAAACTGACAACGCCATGGATAAAATGAAAAGGACAAACAGACAAACAATAGCATAGTACACATGACACAACATAGAAACTAAAGAATAAACAACATGAACCCCACCAAAAACTAGGTGTGATCTCAGGTGCTCTAGAGGCTAAGCAGATCCTGCTCCACATGTGGCACCCGTCATGTTGCTTATGTTATAACAAATCCAGTAAATAGTCGAATTCGGTAGGTCACATTCATCATGTTCATGAAAGGGAAGGGGATTGAAGTTACGACTTAAGGAACATATCCGATATCATTTGTGAAACAGTTATTCCATAACAGTCAACCAACTAAAGTTAAGTATAAATTTTTAAAAGTTCAACAAAGTTGAAGGTCGGTAAAGGTAAAGAATCATAAAATTAATTAATTTTTATTTTCACAAATTTTCCACATGCAGATGTTTTGTGTTTATATGTGAGAATGTTTATCACATCAATTGGCCAAATATGTTTATTGAGGAAGTTTAAACCCACTCATTACAGGAATAGAAGGTGAAATTCACAACTTTCTTGATTTAAAAGTGTAACCAATAACAACGGGCACAAGGTTATATTCAAAGGCATGAACAACCCTGTTAGTAGATTTCATTATGTTAACATATCTTGATGTTTTTTGTCCTTTTAAGGTGATACTAAACATTAAAAAAAAATTAGCTCTTTTAATTTTCATATATTTTTTTTTACAAAATATTGACTTTGACCCTTTGACATAAATTTAAAAATTTCAAAACAATTTGTACCAGACACTTACAATATCTATTAAATATTGTTTATTGGACAAATGTTGTAAATTTTCATTTAACTTTCACTCACGGGATTTATAGCAATTTGACATACACTATTGATCATCAAGAACCTTAATATGTCCTTACCAATTGTACGTAATCTAAACGTTCAGCTGATTTTTAGAGTGATCTCCCTTTAGTGGTATGTACCACCTTAAGAAAGAGATGTGGTGATGGTAGATTTTGTGTAGTTTTAGTTGATTATAAATGACCACAACTTATTTAGAATTATCTGGTGGGCCATTATTTTTCTGGTTTGAATTATTTTACATTTCGTCATGTCGGACAGGGCCTTTTATAGCTTTCTGTATGATATGGAATTTGCTCATTCTTGAAAGCGGTACTTTGACCTATACAGTTGCTAAAGAACCTAAAGTCTACACCAATTGGTCTGTGGAAGATAGCTGTTTCATTATGTTGATTGGCAACCATACCACCTATTCTTATTTTTATATTAAATCTAGAAGAAGTTAAAGCTTTACATATATATGCTGTAGACATCACACCTTGTTTATTGTTCTTTAAAGAAATCCTGTTATATGTTGTTTGCAATTTTAAACTTTATTTTCAAAGTCTAGGGAACAGATTTGCTGTGGTGCAATATATGTAACATTTGGTTTATTTATAAGACAGTTTCATTATCTTCAAAGCAATTTTACACTTGTTTCATACTTTCACTAATATATAAATTAAAAGAAGATGTGGTATTAAGCCTTTTACATGTTTTAAGAAGACAATTGAAAACTAAGATATCTATCTTTCTATTTTAGCTGTCCGTTTTGGACGTGTCCCAAAGAAAGAGAAAGCCCGAATCATCGAACAAATGCATCGTGTTAACTGTCAGACTCAGGTGAACCAACTCCATACCTTACTACAGAATCCAGATGATCTCATTCAAGCTGTTATACTGGCACACAGACAGACTAACACAATACCTCCTCAAAATGTTCAAACAATGAGAGAGGCAGCATTGTGCAATAATGATTTCCTAAACGTCCCCTCTCATATGGTAAGTCTGAATACCTCCTCAAAATGTTCAGTCCATTAGAGAGGCAGCCTTGTGCAATAATTATTTCCTAAATGTCCCCGATCATATGGTAAGTCAAGGTATCTTATACTACATCAAAATGCTGCACCATTGTACAATAATGATTTCGGGAAAGTCCCTTCTCACATGGTTAATCTTGATATCTTACAACATCAAAATATTAGTCCACTATAACGGAGGAATGTTTGTGGGTTTAAAATTTCCTAAATATCACATGGTATTTTGATTGAAGCTTAAAATTGTCAGTCAATGAGAGGAAACTTAGTCGATTTCCTATCACACTATTTAGTACCATAACAAAAGGATAAAACTTTTGCATTGAAAATTTTCACAAAATCTGATGTTGAAATTAATACCATTAAAGTGGGCTGCTAGCGATCACAGGTTCAAATAACAGAATCCACCTGACTTGAAGTAAGAACATTTATTCTTCATCTTTGACTCAAATATCTACTTAAGTTCATCATATTAATCGATATACATTTGAATTTATACGCATTACAAATAATAAGCTAAAGATTTCAAAAGTGTAGAAAAAACAAAAACACCGAACTCAGAGGAAAATTCAAAATTGAAAGTAAGAATACTTTATGAACACAAATATTATGTATCTGTTTTTATATGACTATGTTTTATTTTAGGCTTGCCCATTGAATGCCCAGCTTGCCAGAGACCCAAATGATAACAGCCAAGAATGGGAGGACTTTTACGATTTCTACACACCCGCCATTATCTCTGTGGTTAACTTTGCCAAATCTGTTCCTGGCTTCTGTATTCTTAATCAGGACGATCAAGTCACTCTACTGAAGGTAAAATAAATACAAAAAAACATGACAAGATTCATAACATATATCACAGTCTTCAACACATGAGTGTCTAAAACATATGTCAAAGTCTCAACACATGTCGATTGTCTTTTACATACTGTAAACCAACTTATTTTTGCAAGCGATTTTTTTTCGCGACTTTCGTGAGTAGAAAAATAACGGGAATATGTATGTAAAACTCAGATATTTCCTTATTAAACTTTATCAAGTAAATAAAAAAATCGCGAAATTAAATAGCTGTGAAGTGGTCAAGAAAGGGTAAAACACGAAATAAAGTATCCACGAAAATAAGTTGGTTTACAGTGTATATTAACACAACTATCAACACAAGTAATTATATAAAAAAAAAAAGATTACAGATACCAAAGATATATTCAAACTCATACATAAAAACAACAAACAGATAATGCCATAGAAAAAAAAAACAATCCATGGACTTTACACAGTCTTCTAAACACAGCATAGCAAACTCATAGATTAAGCAACACAAACCCCACCAAAAACCAATCATATTTCACACTCAATCAATTCCCTGCATCAAAAGAAGTGAAAAAAAAAGAGATATACTACAGATTTTTCAATAATTTCAAATTTCAGAAAGTACAAAAATTAGCAGGAAATAACTCTGACAATACAACCATTTATTGATAACTTTAAATTTAGAACAGTAGAATTCAGAATGGAAACAGGAATGTTATTGAATGTGTAAATATCTGCACTGGTTAATTTTTTTAATTTTATACAAAATGAAAAAACTTTTTCCTTTTTTTAGGCAGCAACCTTTGAAGTTTTACTGGTTAGACACGCTTGTTTGTTTGATACAGACAATGGAACAATGATGTTTACGTGTGGAAAACTCTTCAAACGGCCACCGCCAGATGTAAGATTTAATATTTACACTTGTATACAAATTAGCAGAACTTTAACTTTGTCAAACCCTCTTTGAACTTTATTAAATCTTGACAGAAACTTTGTTGTAATGAAGAAAGAGTATCTGAAGAAATTTGTCTTTTATTAGGAAATAATTTTTTTAGTAAACATTTGATTTAGTTGTAACTTTAACAGAAGCCTCTGTATTGTCATGGGGTACTTACTATCTAGACTCAAACTTTTTTCATTATATTGTTTTGCATTCATTGGCATTTTAAGTTGTTTTATTATTAAATAAACTTTTTATGTCAACTATATGATACATTTTGTGGTTAGAAATTTTAGAAACTTGATGAACTTTGGTAGCCCTTCATCATGTTCATGGAATTGAAGTTTTCTCTAATTTAATGATAAAATGAACATAGTTTTTGACAGTCAACATTACACTTTTAAGCTGATATCATTAAAAAAAAAACAGTTCATGATATCTTTCAAATTTCTGTAAGATTTCAGCTTGGAAAATTATTGTTGCTGACCAATTCATGTATATTTTGGTTTAATTTGTAATATTCATTATGACAAATATATTTCAGTCCACCAATTCCGCTGGTTTCCTGTTGGACTCAATGTTTGATTTTGCTGAGAGGTTCAACATGTTAAAGTTAGCAGAGGAAGAAATAGCCTTGTTTTCTGCAATAGTTCTGTTATCTCCTGGTAAGTAACAACTCCATGGTTTTAAACAAACTGAAACTTTTACTGTTCTACAGTTATGGCCCTTTACAAGTGGAAAATTGTTCACTTTAGTTTGGCTCAACCAAATGTTATGAAACTTAAGGACAAGGCTCATTACCACAAAACACAGATTAAGTACAAATTTGGGTAGCGTCACTTTTACAAGGTTCTATTCCAACAGGGGCATCTTCTGTATCATTCACCATTCATTTATTTTAAATCCTTGAAAAACAGAATTCATTTCAAATGCAAAATTAAGGGGAATAATTGGATGAGTAACTAGAAATTTTTTATTGGCCTAGTTACACATTTGCCTTTCAGTATCAGTAACAAATATTTGTATATATTTGAATATTAGTACCCTACCATTGAAGTCGAAGGGGACTTTAGGTTTGCACTCTATCCGTCTCTCCAGCAATTCTGTTTTCCAGACTTTTTTTCTTCGTGCTTGTTTATTATGTTATTTTATTTTCAGATCGTCCAGGTTTACGAAACGTAGAACAGATTGAGAAACTACAGAACAAACTAACGGAGAGTCTTCAGACTGTGATAAATACTAATCATAAGGAGGATACAACTCTCTTCGCTAAACTACTGATGAAAACTACCGATTTACGTACTCTTAATACTCTACACTCAGAAAAGTCAATAGGTAGGTCAATGAAATTAAACTTATGTACTCCAAGTACTCTTAGCTCCAAAAAGTCAATATGCACCTTTTTACACATGAAAAATGTACGTACTTTTAAATACTCTACACACCTTTTCAGGTGTGTAGAGTATTTAAAAGTACGTAAATTTTTCATGTATTTATCAAATGACACATGGAACTTCTGATGTATTTCGTCTCAATACTCTATGCTCTGAAAATCTAATACTGTAGAAACATTCATTTTCATGGGGTTAAAACTGCTTGGTTTTGTCTCTACATAAGATTTGATGGGGGATTTAATTTCGTGGTTTTCCTTGAATGGAGTGATATTATATGGAGGTTGAATTTTTGTGGGGGGTTTATTTCGTGGCTATATTCTTTCCACAAAATAAACAAAATTAAATCCTCCATGAAAATTTCTGCTTTTACAGTAATTACCAATTAATTCATGTATTCTTAATACTCTACATCAGTCTCGGTTTGTCATTGTAAAAGGAATTTTATTTTTTTAATGTGTTCATAAATTATTTTTCTTATTTACTCATTTTGTTTTTGTTTCATTCAGGATAAAGTTTTAAATATTAAACATAGACAACTGTGACAAAACTATATGCCAGTGGGTGTTTTATTTAGCATTCAGATCATTTGCATAAAATGAATTAAATGTATAAATTGTTGCAAAATATTGATTAACCTTGATTTGACATAGAAAAAACCTTTGCTTTAGTTGACCTTGATTTGACAGGAAAAAATCTTCACTTGACCTTAGTTTCACATCTTTCCAACAGCTATCTTTTTGTTTTGAATATTGAATTTGAATTAATGTTTAACTTCTGTACTGTAACAATAATTCTATTTTGTATTGAAAACAAAATGTGACCATAGGTTAAACAGAGCTATTTAGTTGGCATTCATAATTGTTATTTTTTGTAAAGAGGAAAAAACGTTATTTATTTAAAGAATTAGTGTGAAAAGTTCAATGTATTGTAGAATTAAGGTTATTATTAGAAAACATGTGAAAAAGAAAATTTCATCTGGTGGTAAAGAGAGAGTTAGAAATTGACTATTTCATTTGTTTAGAAAGATTTTCATTGTCATGCTGGAACACTCTTACTTTTGTAATAGTATGCATAAGTGGGAATAATTGTAGAATTATACAATACCTAAATTGACCTTATTGTAGGACTTGATCTATAGTTGTTTTTTAAACAACCACTTTTTCTTTGTGTCATGAGGCATGCTCTTTTGAAAACAAATATGAAAAATTTGAATAAACTCTTGCATGTTTGAGTGTGTTAAAAATAATATGTAAATAATATGTAAGGGAAAATTCCCTGTATACCTAGGCCTCTGTACTGTAATATAGAGTTATTGCATGAATAGTGGAGAATATTGTCCCGAGTAGAATTTTATATTGCACGAGTTTGCGAGTGCAATATATGTTCTACGAGGGACAATATTCCCCAATATTTGAAGGTAAAAATTGGTTTAAACTAAGATTTTGTCATTGATGACGTCATGAATTTTAAAGATTTACTGCACTAGTGCAATATAAGAAAATTAGAAAATTATTTATTTGCCTGCCTACATCATTTATTATCATAGATTGATGAAACATTGTAATTTTGTGGAAATTTGATTTAGTAGTTTTGTAAATATGCACTTTGTAAACATTTAAATTCCTGGTTTACATTTACTCAAAAAATCCACAAAAATTGGTAGCCTTCCAATAAAAAACATATCCATAGAATTACTGACATTTTTATGTTGTAAGCTAATGTTGTTATCAAATATTCACAGAAATTATTATTTTAAAAAGGGCAAGGAGAAGGAGAGTCAGGTGACGGGAAAATGGAAACAAATAAAAATATATCTGATTCTAGGTAAGCTTGTAATACTGTCAGCTTTAAATTCATTGGTCTAATTAGTTTATTTACTTTATCCTTAGTCTGTCAATACTGAGTTCATGAGTTCCTATGGTGGCATGTGAAGTTTTCCTGTCGAAGGTTGAGGGTCTCTCCAGCACACTTACTTCCTCCACCAATAAAAATGGCCATCACAATTTAGCCAGTCGTACTGAAAAGTGTGGAGAGTTTTCTCATAGGCAATCATATTGCATCTTTGAAACAGTAATCAATATTGATTATGATTACAACTCCTTGTTGTAAATTGGTATATTTTGGCTCTAGTAATATTCAGTTTATTTTGCACCTAAGATGAAAATGCTAAAATTTAGTAACAAACATATAATTAAACATTGACAAAAAAGGTAAATGCATGTTTTCTGATAATCAATAAAACAGTTGCCATGACAGAGGCAGACAAGGTTTGCTTAATAAGGTGTTAAACACAAACAAAAAAAACATAGTTACTTGAATAACAGAATAACCAGTATTCAAAGAATAATAAAAGTTATGATGTAAATAATTTTTAAGATCATCAGCTGTGTCAAGGTGTGAAAAAAAGGACATGAGCATGTGTTGAGTGAAAAATAACTAGAATTAAACATTGTACCTTGAAAGGAAAGTGAAATCATTATTGCACAAGGCTGCCTCCCTCTGGTACTGAACATTTTGAGGAGGTATTCAGACTTACCATATGAGCAGGGACGTTAAGGAAATCATTATTGCACAAGGCTGCCTCTCTCATGGACTGAACATTTTGAGGAGGTATTGAGACTTACCAAATGAGAGGGGACATTTAGGAAATCATTATTGCACAAGGCTGCCTCTCTCATAGACTGAACATTTTGAGGAGGTATTGAGACTTACCAAATGAGAGGGGACATTTAGGAAATCATTATTGCACAAGGCTGCCTCTCTCATAGACTGCATGATTTAATAAAAAGTTGTTTTTGAAGGTTAATATTAGTTAAAAACAAACCATGATAGTGACACACTCTTGAAAAACAAGTTCAAAACATAGGATATTATAGGTATTATGGATTAAATTTGGATCAAGACATTTGAATATGACAAGTGTTAAAATATATTTTTTATTACAGATCTGAAGGTTCTTCACCATCCGATCAGTCTGGGGCTACAGGTTACGATTCTGGATGTGGGTCATATGACGGCAGCACAGGCTCCGGAATAAGATTTCCTAATGACACCCATCAAGTGGTTCTTAAAACACCTTACGGAACATTTTATAAAGAAGAAAATGCTGGATATTATGGTCTGGTTCCAGACATGCCACGTAGACGATGTCACACATTAGACCGGGAAACAGTCACACGACCCAGATTACATACGATAGATGAAGGAAATCGTAGACGGAATACTTTAGATAGAGACTATATGAACAAAATGGTGAACAAGTTGAGTGACAAGTTAGAAAAGCGTGCTGCCATTCGTGGAGACAGCATGCCACCATCGATATGTAATAGTGCCGCAAGCAGTCCCATTCCTGAGGAATTTCATGCTTATCTGAATAGAACCCACCATGATTTTATTCCTATATCAATGGCTGATTCTACCAGTGCTTGTAGTTCTCGTGCCAGTCCAGCATTTTCTAGGGACTCGTTACTTCCCTTTGGTTCTTCGTCTCCTTGTTCTCCAAATTCAAGGTCAAGGTCAGGTTCTATGGGACAGGACGAATTTGGCCCAATGAGGCCTAGATGCTATAGTTTTCATATGAACAGTGAAGGCCGGGCTTCCCGAGTTCCAAGGAATCTATCAGCTACGATGTATCCTGACGAAAGAATCTCCCCTGATGATCTCCAGTATCGATTAAATCCAGAAATGCGTAGAGGTAGTGTTGGTGCATCATTTGGACCTTACGCCAGAAAGAAGTCACCATTGGCAGAGAGGTCTTCAGACTATTTACCCAAGTTTTCAGATAATTTTCTCTCTCAAGAACATAAGGTATATCATGACTCTAATGCATTTTGTAATTCACCATTAATGTTTTCAATGTGTTTAAGTTACCACCAAATCCACAGTTGACCAGTGGTACATGTACATAATGTAGCTAAGGAATGACTCTCCAATTTTTGAATCACTTGGATAAATCAAGTTTGATTACTATAATATTATATTAATGGTAGCAACACTTTGAACTACAGTACAAAATTAATGTACTATTATTTCTGAATTATCATGATTAACTTTAAACTTATATTAATAATGGTTTGTGTACATACATGTACATGACGGTGTTAAATTGTTCGCTTAAAAAAACAAAATCTGCCAATTTAGAGTTTTGACTATGATTTGACACTGGTTAACTGAACATGGAGGTAATAAATGTGAGCAATGGTTTGTGTCCTATGAACATGGAGGTAATTAATGTGAGCAATGGTTTGTGTCCTATGAACATGGAGGTAATTAATGTGATCAATGGTTTGTGTCCTATGAACATGGAGGTAATTAATGTGAGCAATGGTTTGTGTCCTATGAACATGGAGGTAATTAATGTGAGCAAGGGTTTGTGTCCTATTAACATGGAGGTAATTAATGTGAGCAAGGGTTTGTGTCCTATTAACATGGAGGTAATTAATGTGAGCAATGGTTTGTGTCCTATGAACATGGAGGTAATTAATGTGAGCAATGGTTTGTGTCTTATGAACATGGAGGTAATTAATGTGAGCAAGGGTTTGTGTCCTATGAACATGGAGGTAATTAATGTGAGCAATGGTTTGTGTCCTATGAACATGGAGGTAATTAATGTGAGCAATGGTTTGTGTCTTATGAACATGGAGGTAATTAATGTGAGCAATGGTTTGTGTCCTATGAACATTGAGGTATTTAATGTGAGCAAGGGTTTGTGTCCTATTAACATGGGTTTGTGTCCTATTAACATGGAGGTAATTAATGTGAGCATGGGTTTGTGTCCTATGAACATGGAGGTAATTAATGTGAGCATGGGTTTGTGTCCTATGAACATGGAGGTAATTAATGTGAGCATGGGTTTGTGTCCTATGAACATGGAGGTAATTAATGTGAGCATGGGTTTGTGTACTATGAACATGGAGGTAATTAATGTGAGCAAGGGTTTGTGTCCTATGAACATGGAGGTAATTAATGTGAGCATGGGTTTGTGTCCTATGAACATGGACAGTGTTTTCCATTCGGCATTTAAGCCGGGTGTGCCGACCACCTTCTTTTGAAAGCCGACCACCTTTCGATTTTAGGAGGTGGTCGGCTTTTTTTTCAAAATCCGGATTTTTTTCAGTTCCGTACCGTTTAAATTTGAATACTAATCCCGCCTTGTTTTCATTGACAAAGATGGCGTCCAATCGTCAAATTTCAATGTTTTCATTAATCAATCGGGGGGGAAAAGAAAGGAAGATGACGATGATGATAAAGAAAATACTAGACCAAATAAGTTAAATAAAATTGATAGTTATGTTGAATTTGTGGAAATTGAACAAAAATCAACCAAACAACGGAAAAGACACGCAAGTGAAGACAAATATGAGCAAGACCTCAAATGACTTATAGTCACAGAGGAAGGATACTACTGTTCTGTGTGCCAAAAATACGGCACAAAAGCAAGAAACAGAACAGAAACCTGGATCGAAAGGCCTTAAATCCATGCTGATGCATAAAATTGTAAATGAAAGAAGAGATAAGATATAAATTTTTGAAAAAATAAAATCAAAGAATATTTGACAATTAATATGACTACTTCTATTTATGTTTGTTCAACTCCATAAAATGTGAATATTATACTAATCTTTATTTCTGTGACCCCCACGTGCACCCACAGTAAATTAAAAAAGGTTGTGACATTTTAAAAAAAACCACCCGGTTGCAAGTTATTTTTTTAAAACACCCACCTTACCTTAGTGAAAAAAGGAAAACACTGACTGGAGGTAATTAATGTGAGCATGGGTTTGTGTCCTATGAACATAGAGGTAATTAATGTGAGCATTGGTTTGTGTCCTATGAACATGGAGGTAATTAATGTGAGCATGGGTTTGTGTCCTATGAACATGGAGGTAATTAATGTGAGCATGGGTTTGTGTCCTATGAACATGGAGGTAATTAATATGAGCATGGGTTTGTGTCCTATGAACATAGAGGTAATTAATGTGAGCATTGGTTTGTGTCCTATGAACATGGAGGTTATTAATGTGAGCATTGGAGTGTGTCCTATGAACACATACTATTGTTAACTGAACATGGAGGTAATTAATGTGAGCATGGGTTTGTGTCCTATGAACATGGAGGTAATTAATGTGAGCATTGGAGTGTGTCCTATGAACATAGAGGTAATTAATGTGAGCATTGGAGTGTGTCCTATGAACACATACTGTTGTATACCTTTTGCTTTATTTCACAAGTGGTGCTATACATTTTTATTCATTCCAATTGATGCATTATCAATAATAGTTTTGACTGTTTGAATATGTGTATATTTGAAGCTTTAGGATAGAAAGATATAATCTTCAATAAGAAGGATTGTTAGAAACTTTAGGAAGAAGAAAAACTTGATGTGTGTGATTCCCAAATTTTTAGTAATATTATTCCTTAGTGAGTATCGCAGTAATAAAAACTTACATAATAACATGTAATACATTCTGAAATCTGATGAAATGATATATGTACATATATCTGTATTTAGCTTTTCTTAAACTCACAATCATAGATGAACACATAAAATTCTAAAAATAACAGTAATTATAATTAGATTCAAACATGTTTGCCAAATGGATGAAAGTTATTTCATAATTAATTATTTTTTTGTATTTTAGCTTCAAAGACCTGGTTCAGATTCTTATGAAAGTTCATCGTTGCTAAGGATACCTGTTCCTATAGCACCCGGTGGATCACTATGGCAACATCGTTCACCATCAGGTCACCTTAAATCATCATTTAAACCCATACCTCCAAGAGAGGAAGGCATACATGGATCTCAAGAATTACAAAAAGAGGAAATTTCACAGCCTGGCTCTCCTATGGCTGTCGATCAAGACGACGAATCTGAAGACAAAGTCAAAATATTTCACAAGAAATTTGATAAGCTACGAAAACACCATATTCACAATAATACCCACGGAGAAGAAAAATCAAGGCCCACGACTCCTGATAATTCAGCCAGTAATGGCACCAAATCGAATGAAAGTGTTGCTATGGAGCCAAAAAAGAATGAAAAGGCGAAGAAATCAACGATTGAGGCTCATCCTCAGTTGTTTGCTCATTTAAATAGTCCGGTACAGAAGTCGTACAATCCGTTCATGAGTCATCAACAGCTAGTCACGTCAAATAACAGAGAACAATTATTATTGAATGTACCGAGAGTTATGAAAAGTACTGTTCAAAAATCACAATTTGTTGATAATGGTGTCCCACAGAAGTCAGATAAAGAATTTGCAGGTGATGTGGCTGATAGAGACTTGCATCATTCAACCAAGCTTCACCTTAAAGATAAATTATTACGCAAATATGACAGTACGGAAAATCTAAGCAAAATTGATCAAGGACATGGCTCCAATGAAAATGTTGCCAACCACAGCATTGTTGAAAATGGACAAAATTCAGCCATGCTTGGTGACAACCAATCTAATCCCTTTGCCCAGATGCAGCGATATAATGGACCACATGTGATGGGTCCGATTGGACAAAATGCTC
Source organism: Mytilus edulis (assembly GCA_019925275.1). NCBI lineage: Eukaryota > Metazoa > Mollusca > Bivalvia > Mytilida > Mytilidae > Mytilus > Mytilus edulis. The sequence goes on along the minus strand of CM034358.1, from coordinate 84,361,429 downwards.
AGGGTATGGTATACCCACAAATGTACCCTGGTGGGGTACCCATGCATCCTGCATTTATAGGGGCAGCTTACAACTCTATTCAGGCGATGAATCTCCTACCAGCCTACAATCAGCACCTGGCAGGAATGCAGCAACTTGCTCAACTCTGTGTCAATCCACATAATAGGTAAATATATATACCGTCAATCCACATAATAGGTAAATATATATACTGTCAATCCACATTGTAGGTAAATATATTTACTGCTTATAAAAAAGGTACATGTGCTTGAGTCTTAGACTCTTAGTGGGCATACACTTTTTGTTCATTTGTTGTTTAATAGTAGGACAATGTAGGAAGAATCCACCTCATAGGATAATATAAAAAAAGAAAGAAGACTTGGTGAGACAACTCTTCAAAGGAGACCAAATGACACAGAAATAAACAACACAAAATAGGTCACGTTACAGCCTTCAACAATAAGTAAAGCCCATTTCCTCATAGTCCACTTAAAAATCACCCAAATGAATGATCTAAAAAATTGAACGAAATTAAATATGTAATACAGCAACAGACTACCAATATAAAAGCTCCCCCTTCTAAAAGAAATATATGATATTGTACAAGATTTTTAAATCTTTACACATTTTATTGCTATGTGTTTGAAGCATTTTTCTCAATTCACTTTCAACAGAAACACTCAAACCCAAAATTTAAACTATAAACTAATGCAGGCAGAGGGCTTTTCAATAAGCTTAAAATTTTCTATAGTTTTCTATAGTTTAGTTAATCTACAAACCTTTTCTTTTAGGTATGTAGCTAGGTGTAAAGACTAACGGTAACTTAACTTTTTCTCATTACAGAGGTGAAGCCAATGACTGCTTATTTATAGATAACTAAACTTTGTAATTTTTTTCTCGTTACAGAGGTGAAGGTGAAGGCCAGCCTTTAAACTTAACACGTCCTCCATTAACCATGCCATCAAACATGCCACAAGTCATGCCACAAGTCACGTTGGAGGAAATTCTCGACAGAAAGATCAAAGAGGAAATTAGTTCTTAGTTTTTAGGACGAATTAAACGATTCCTTATATAACATATTTTATTGTTCAGAATTTTCTTCACATTTTGTCTTTTCATTTTGTTATAAGTGTAAGATTAAATGTAAAGGTAGTTTTTATATCAAATTATGTTCAACCTGTGAGTGAATGATATATGTGAACTGCATCAGTGATGAGAAATAATGAAACAAGGTTGCTGCTTGCATGTGAACGAAAAAAGTTTGAAAGCGAGATGAAGAGTTCGGAGGGATATGATTTAGATTCTACAACTTATATTTACCTTTCCAAAAAGTAAAGCATATATGTGAACCTCATGATCTTTTACAAAAAGACAAGAGAAAAGAGGCATAATATATTCACAGATTTTCAGTTCTTGCAACAATGATACAATTAGTAACTTGTGTAAGAACATTTTTTTCATTTTTGTTCAATTCAAAAGTAGCATTATGAGGCTGAAATTATTAAATAAGTTGACAAAAAAATCGACTTCAACAGCCAAATGTTTGTGTTTGTTGATGTCTCATTGAAGAATATCCAACCTTACTTTATTCGTATTAACAAAGGTCATAATGATGAAGAGGTATTTAAATATACTAAAATAACTTTTTAATGTTGATTCAAAGAAAGTCAACAATTAAAACATTTAAAAATTTTTTTTACTCATTCTTCAGTTTGATATTTTCATTCATTAAATTCTTCACATAACAACATCAGTTTGAAAAAAATAGAATTCAACTGCATCATTTTACCATAATTCAAGAAATTTATCGTAACAAAATACTTGTTTTTCTTTTACCTGTTAATTATGATGTACCTGTGAAGGACTCGGAGGGATTATGTATATACTTAGTTGTTTTTGTGTGTATATGTAGATTATTTAATGGGTATGAATGTTGATAAAAAAATATGTACCAGAATTTTCAACTCTGAGCTGTAAACCTTTACTTACAATTACAAACGAAAGTGAACCAACGCCTGGTGAGTCTGTAAGTTCCTGAAGTGATACCTCAGGTATGCAGGGTCGTTATGATAAAACACATAAAATGTAGAAAGAACAGATTTGATGGTTTGGACATGCATGAAATTTTTTTAACAGAAAACAAATTAAAAAAAAACAAGAAATACTGATAAATGTTTAGTAATTTGGCACTGTCAAGTATTAATAAAAATCTGCTCTGGTTAGTAGGAAAATAATTGTTATAACACTTTCTTGAATCTAAAAATCTCAATATTCTCTTGTTTGAACTCACTATTTAAAAAGTCTAAATTGTTGGTAATTTACTTGTTGCCTTTCAATTTAAAAAAAAAATGTCATTTGATAGATTTCAGTTGCTTAAAACAATTCTAACCAATCACAATGCTTTGGTGTACACCTTTCCAAATATTACCAAGAATGCATGAATTTCTGAATGGGAAATTGTTTTAAAGTTGCAATTTCCCTGAATAAATATAAAATATGTAATAGTATAAATGCTCAGAATTGAAAGTTTTGCAAATTATTTTTGATGTTGTGTGTTGTGGAATTAGGAAATAATAATATATTTTGTTGTCACGTTCATTAAAAAGATACATTTTATCATTATTTTTATTTATAAAAAAGTACAAATATATATTTAATATTTGTGTGAAAGAAAGTAAATATGACTGATAATTTTTCATTAGTTAGTTATTAATATTGTAAATGCTGTATATTGCCATATGAAGGGGCTCATTTAGGGAATCTGTAATAAATTATTTTCTGGGATTTGCTCTAAATGCACAAATCACTTCATTCTATTTGAAGATTATTTATGTGGTGACCCACAATAAAGTGGAATCAAATTTGTATTGTTGTATATTTTCATATAAGTATTTATTGACAACTTGATAAAATAAAGGTAATGGGCATTGAGAGAAATTTAAAAAAATGCTCTAATAATCATTTCTGTTTAATTATCATTTAAGAGGGTGTCCATGGAAAAACCAGGCAGTGGAAATGAGTGGATGGCACATGACATATTATGTTTTCAAAATTTTTTCATCTATTTCATATCACAAATTCATTCTTTCTCAAAGTTAAATTGTGTTTTTATATTAACTGCAACAAATAAAGAGAAAAAAAATACATAGAAAGCACTGAAAAATCATTGAAAAGGGGAGATAACTGTTCATTTTGTACACAATTTTGTTGCATTGTTAGTGAACTTTAAAGTCATTTTCTGAGCCATCCACTGTTGATTCAAAAATATCTTTGACATATATATCCTTTGTATGATATAAACATTGCATTGGAACGAAAAATTCAGTGGGAAAAAAATTATGTTGTGCCACCCATATCATAGGATTTGCCTGATATTAACCTGGACAGCCTCTTAAAAATTTCTATGTTCAAAAGGAGAAGCATTATTTTAGGTGGAATCTTTCATCTGATTAGTCAGCATAATATTTATAGATAAAGTATTTCCTGTATCTTAATGTCAGACCAAAGCAATATATGCAGTTAATTTAAGTTAATTTGGAGAAAAATATCATAAATACCACTGTGGTGTAATATTACTAAACTTTATTATTTTCTGCTCTGTAGACATGTTTTTGTCAGGGTATCGTTTGCCAAAATAGGTCTTAAAAGTGATTATTAATGTTTTGTAAATAAATTTTCATTTGAGAAAAGGGAGATAAATCAGACTAAAAAAAAAAAAACTATCTTGTGATAAGAAAGTTTAATGCATTAAGGATATTGAGCTGAGCATATTTGTCTACCTGCATTACGAATTTGTTTTATAACATTGCTTTGATATGAAGAAACTGATTCAGTTAACTTTAGTGTTGAATTTTAATTCTTCACCCATACAATGTAAATACTTGGCTTAACAAATACTGTAAATTCAAAAATCATAGCTATTTGATTTCAAATTATCTTTTTGAAAAGGGGAAAACACCTTTAATCCTCAGCAAGTTCTGATAGAAAGAGAATGTATAGACTATAGTCCTATTAATCTAATCCGTCCAGGATACTAGAATTGGGAAAGCTAATTTTAATTTATTATCACCTACGGAAAGTGATTGTTTTTACTTTTCTTTTTCAAACAATTCATCTTTAAAATTAATTCCTAAATATTCTGTAGAAAAAAATAATGTCACCCTAGATATGTTCCACAAGACTTAAGAATATTTTAGAATTTACGTCAAATTCTGTTTAATTATTTACAAATATTGGTGATGTGGGACTATCTAAAGGTTGACATTTTGTACAGACATTTGTCTCATGTTGAAGACTGTGTTGACCTCTAAATATCTTTGTGTTTTGTGTTTGTTGGGTCACTGTCTTGTTGATGTATACCTAACATCACTCTTCATTCATATCTATATGCAAGAACTATACCGGTGACCGTAACTGTATTATATGTTATAATGGAGGTGCCTTTATAAAGTTGTATTGCAGTCGGATCAGTTATGGGGATACTGTGGATTAATTCATTTTCGTTGGATACCAATTTTCATGGGTACAAGTTTACCATGATTTTAAATGTTCAACTAACTGCAAATTTTCCATTGGCTTGTATACAGATGTTTGGCAAAACCACGAAAATCAAGGAAAGTCTAATTTTTCTCAATCCACGAAAATTGGTACCCACGAAAATAAATGAATCTACAGTAACTTCTTTGTTATAAAGTTGTATTGCAGTCAGACCAGTTTAAAGCATAATTTTCTTTATTTTAAAGCTGCAGACATTCAGTGGCAGCTCCAGGAAGCTGGGGTTGGTTCCCAGGGTTAAAACCCCCCTTTGTCATGATCAATGCTTTTGAATAGAGACATAATTGGAAAAGGGCTGCATTCACCCCTGGAGTCATTAATACTTTGGATTGTAATTATTGTAATGATTTGATTATCAGTTATTTGTGACTATAAAAAAAGGACTGATGTGTGCATTTTTAAAAAGCTCAAAAAAAGGAAGATCGATTCTGTTTTTAAATCCTGTGTCGCAAAATACGATGAGTTATGTATTTTCAATTTTGATCTGAAAATATTTTTGAATAGGGTTCATCATTTGGATAACTAAGAAATTCTATAGATGAAGGGTTACTTTAAATAATTTAGGTATCAAGCCAAAAATAATAGAAATGTATTTGATTTATATATCTAAATATATAATACATTTACAACGCTTTTGTGATTTATGGTCCCCTTCAATGTAAAAATTGTTGATATTTTAGATTGTTATACATGTACCAGTGCTGGTCCTTACAAGATTTGACTGTAATAGGATGACTCTATATGATAAAAATAGAAAAACACACGACAATTGGATGTAATATATGTGGTGTTTATTTCTTGTATGTATTTCTTTCATTTCAAGTTTTTTATGAATAGAGAAGAAAAACATGTGAAAATTTTTTAAATTTTTGTTAAGACTTTTTGAGTTAGTTGAAAGCTTGCTTGCCTTTAGTTTAAACGATTGTTATACATGAAGTACATAAAAAAGATTATGTAATTAATGATATTGCACAAGAAGTGGTTACATTTACATGATATATTCATAGATATCATCAGATTTAATGAAATAATTCATACTATTATTATATTCAATAATGTTTATTAAAGAATTTGTTTTAAAAAAACTATTATGTTTATTTCCAGACTACAGTGCACAAGTTTTGTAACATGAAATTACAATGGTTTTTTTCAAATGTTTATTTATTACAGTGTACTTTTGTTTAAAGTATTAATATTGTGTAATTGTACACACACATTACATTGCATATTTGTATACACAGATTACATTGTATGATTGTACACACAGATTGCATTGTATATTTATACACACAAATTACACATTGTATATGTGTAAACACAAAAAAATGTGCTGCAATTGTTTAATTTGATTCCTTGTACCTTGTTTAATAAAAGGGATGTACACAAATGCAGAATTGAGTCATTATAAGTAATAGAATAAAATAGTCCATTATTTATTTTATAAAATTAAAAATGATAAGTTATTAAAACACCTGTCATTTTTTAATATTTTTGTTTTTTATTCCATTGATTCATTTTGTTAATTATAAGTATGTGATTGTTACAGAAAATTCATAACACAAATTTTCATTTTATAAATGTTGTTTAGTTGTTGTTTATAAGTATGTTATTCTATTTACTTAATGTTTTGTTCTAGATATTGACTCTGTCCATACAGTAATATAATTTATTCAGGATGAATCAAATTTTACTGAATTCATTTGCTGCATTGTGATAATTAATATTTTCAAAAGTAGTGGAAAGTTGAGAGGACAAAAGGTGGGAACTACCTATAAATGGGCTGCCAAAACCTTTTTCTTTCCTCATGTTAGAACTAAATATAATACGAGAGTTTATACAATACAAGCATTTAGTTTCAAGGGGCTTATCTCCCAACATAACTCTATACATAAGCTAAATTCTATTAATTTCTTATTTATTTAAACACTTGCACAAAATCATTTTGATTGGCCAAGACCATTACTAAATATTTTGTATTTAGCCAATCATAATCCATAAATTTTAATTTATTGTACATATTGTACAGATATAAATAATCATGCTATTCGCCAATGCAGACACAAGCAGGGAAATCTAGATTCTGAAATTACAATTTAAAAAAAAGGAGAATAGTTAAGCCAGAATTAATAGATTATACATGATATGATATTTTATGTCAATGTTAAACAAATGTGAATTTTTATTTTAAATATTGCACCCGAAAAAAAAAGGATAATTTTGAAAAGTATCAATCTAATTAAAATTAAATCCGTTAATTGCTCCTGTTCTCATAATTATGTCATGATGCGATTAAAGGATTAAATTTTAATTCTAATTTGGAATTTATGAAGCAAATTTATTGGTTAACAATATCAGAGTTAGGGACGACATCAAAAGATCGATGTAGGATAAAAAACTTAAATCAAATAGTTTGGGGGTGGGGGGTCAACATTGATGCAAGTTTTGTTAATCTAAAATCGATTTTACATATATCCCTATTGGTCAATCAATTTTTTTATCCAAATTAAGTTAAGAGGGGGGTTGTGGGGGTCAGTGAAAAAACTATGTGAATTAAGTTTTTTATCCTTCATTGAACTTTTGATGTCGTCCCTTATTGGTAATAGATATATAAAATTGTCCTTGATGACTGTAATAATTAATAGTGTAAACTTCTCAATTATCTTCTATCACTGTTACAAACGACAAACTTTGAGTATGGACAGATGTTGATATGACATATCCTAGCTTCACCAGAAAGGTTTCTTTTATTACAATGTTTGTCATGTGACATGTCATGTGCCACAATGTCATTGTTACTGGTAATTTACAAATTTGATCTTTCACCCGACCAAATAATAGAGTTTTAGGGTGGACATTTTTCTTTACCAAATTTTTCCTTTAATTTAAACAATAACAGAGTTATAGGGTGGATGAATTGCTTAAGATTTATTCTGATGTGTAATTTATATATGATTTAATTCAATAATTGATTGATTTTTTTTTTTTAATAATTATAATAATAACTCATTAAAATATAATTTCTTTAATATTGTGAAGTTAATGCTAGAGTGCAATATCAGATGATAAATGTGATTTAACTTTAAATTACGGTGAAAATTATTGTAGAATTTTTTTTACATGACAGTATTGAAGTATAATGCTCAATTTAGTTCATATTTCATTAATCAATCAATCTTTTTCTCCCATCTTCATTTTGTTAATTTAGTCCATGTGTTTTGTTAATTTACTAAAACAAATGCCACAAATTCGAATTTTTACATCAGTTAACAAATCAAAAGTTTATCTTGAAAGTCAACAACAGTTATTCAATGACATTTTTTTTTTTAACTTTTATAAGTATTTTTTTAACTTAACATGAAAATTAAATGTAATTATTCCTAAATCATGATGTCTTGGCTCAAAACCCTATTCAGCCATTTATCCTTATAAGTAGTAGTGAGAATATTTTCTGGTGAAGCTGAAATATTAATATTTATTGTGTACAGTTTATATGTGGCTGTCACCACATATCAATTTTTGGGGTTTGTGATTTTTTGACAGATGCAATATGAAAAATTCAGAAACTTGATGTGATATTATTCTAGTAAACAGTGCTGTGCTTGTATATAGTAATTGTTTTTATTTCACCTGAGTGATCTTGGTTATAAAAAGGGGGAGGGGCATCATGAGTACTATCAATTCTTATAAAAATGTGCAGATAGTGTTTAGAATTAATTTCAGGATCTTGTTACCTTTAATCTAGGAATGGGGACTAGATTGCATACTGCTATGTGTCTGTCGGGTCATTTAAATTATGTATCCTTCACATTTTCTTGGGTACTACTAAACACAATGACTTCATATTTGGTCAGTAGTTTGACAGTGACCAGCAGTGTGAGCAGACACCTTCTTCCTCATTCCAGATGTGTTAAATGATCTTAAATCCATGTCAATTGGACTCTAAATAAAGACTTGTCTCTTTCACACTCCTTTCACATCTTATTTTATATTAGCAGTCATCTCACACCTACTTGTTTTCTGTAACTGTGACTTTAGAATGGCTATATGTTAAGTATGGCAATGCAGGCATTCTTGTTTAACAATACTGCTACTGGGTTGATGAAATATGAATGGAAATTGGGAATGTGTCAAAGAGAAAACACACCAACAAAAGACCAGAAAACAGTCCAAGGCTACCAAAGAGTCTTCAACACAATGTAATCAACAAAACTACAGAAGTTAAAGTTTAATAAATCTAGTGTACATTGCATTCTTTAATAAGGTAATGTAACCGTAGACAAACATATTATTGTTACATTCATAATGAATCAGTTCCCTGTATTCCAGCAATTGGTCTCCAATGTAACAATAATTATTTTATTATTGTTACATTTCCATGTAATCGGCCCGTAGCCAGTGCCTTTGCTGTTTTCCACTCTTAGGTCGGGTTGTTGTCTCTTTGACATATTTTCTCCATTTCCGTTCTTCATTTGTAAATTAGATACCCACAAGTGATCATAAGCTATGGTAAGCTGAATGAATGCTCAAAGTTGGCAACTATTGAATGACTGTAATTCTTTAAAGACATTCCATTCCCGATTATAAATCATACCCATCATAGATTTTTTATAACGACACAATTTTGTAAAATACTCAGAACAAACTGTATAACATTTATAGTTTCAATCTTAAAACAAGCAAATGGATGTTAATATACTAGATACAAAAGTGACTGAACATCAATAGTCTAGTTTGTTATCTTTACTAAAAATTCATGATCAAGTACAGCCAAAGTGAAAGATTTAAAGAACGATCCCTAAACTAAGAGCTTGATGAATAATATGTTACGGTAAAACATGGATTTAAAATAAAGGTATCATTATCCACTGATAGTTCACTTTAATTGTACAAAGGATTTTTCATTTTCCCACAGTTTATCTTTTCTTGACTGTGATCTTCCTTGGGTTCTTTCTGAAATTACAATCCCCAATTACTAGTAGTTTAACATGCATATGACTGCACTGGGTTCAGGGATTTCAATTAGCTTATTATTTTCATTCACCAAAAACGTTCACGAGGGGGGGCAAGGGGTTTAACTGTTATGCTGTTATGGGGCAATTTAATTCTTTGTTATCTGTTATTCTGAAAATATATTTGCTGTTAGCTGTTATTGTCTTATTCATTGTTAGCTGTTATTGAGCTATTAGGTTTTTTGTTATCTGTTATTGTGGTAATATATTTGCTGTTAACTGTTATGAAATTTGGAATGTTAGAAAAATTTTTGACAGCCCATATTCGGTAGAAATTGAAGATTATTGGACATTGGGGTCTACCACTAGTAATATGGTGGTCCCGTATTCGGCGAAGGATTTCATTAATATTTACCCATCAGGCATCACAGATCAACACATAAACGTATTAATATCAGTGAAATCCAGGACAATTCCAGTATATCTTATGATTATCCTTTGTAATAAAATCCATTTTTTTATGAACATGTAGCTTGCTGTTCACTGTGAGCCAAGGCTCCATGTTGAACGTTGAAGGCTGTTTTTGACCTACACTGGTTTACTTTTATAAATTGTTACTTGGATGGAGATTTGTCTCATTGGCACTCATACCACATCTTGCTTTATCTATGTATTTAGAATTTTTTTGTATGGAGATAATGTTCCTTGTTTCCCGTACGTACATATTAAATTCAAGCATTTCTTAATATGACAAAAAGGAAAGTATATGGCCAGGGATATCTGATGAGGATCTCAATTAAGAACTACATGGGGGTCTTTACTACCAGTTAACATTTTATATAATAAAGTACACAGACTCAGATCTGTGATTCTTTTCAGCAGAACCAAATACATTGTACAATGAAAGTTCAAACCATGTACTGGGTTTTGAAGCTGCACATAACTCATTACAAACAAAGATGTATTTCGTCTGTAAACCATTGTTCCACTACTAAACTATTGTCATTCATTAAAGATTGCATATTTTGGCTTTAATATTGATTCACTTCTAGGGTCTTTGCATCGGAACAAAACACATTTATTTAAAAAAAAAAAAAAAAAAAAAAAAAAAAAAAAAAAAAAAAAAAACAGTTATTGGCATGACACGGGTTATATTCTTCTTATATATCTTATGATAGTATGATACTAAACCCCTAACGGGAGGGATTGTGCCTGATATTCATATGATGGAGACATAATCTTTCAATCAGTTTAATTGAGGTCTGGAGCTGGCATGTCAGTTAACTGCTAGTTGTCTGTTGTTAATTATGTATTATTGTCATTTTGTTTATTTTCTTTTGTTACATCTTTTGACATCGGACTCGGACTGAATTTTAATATGCGTATTGTTATGCGTTTACTTTTTTACATTGGCTAGAGGTATAGGGGGAGGGTTGAGATCTCATAAACATGTTTAACCCCGCCGCAATTTTGCGCCTGTCCCAAGTCAGGAGCCTCTGGCCTTTGTTCGTCTTGTATGATTTTTAATTTTAGTTTCTTGTGTATAATTCGGAGTTTAGTATGACGTCCATTATCACTGTACTAGTATACATATTTTTAGGGGCCAACTGAAGGACACCTTCGGGTGCGGGAATTCTCGCTACATTGAAGACCCGTTGGTGGCCTTCTGCTGTTGTCTGCTCTATTGTCGGATTGTTGTCGCTTTGACACATTCCCCATTTCCTTTCTCAATTTTATATACTTACTAGTACACTTGGTACACTCAAAAACCTGATAATAAGATGTTCAAATAAGGCCTTTGAAAATAGTGGAATAATTGGAGTGTCAAAATTATTTTGAAGTACTTGATAAATTGCATGCTTATAATTTGTGCTTTTGATTTTTCTACCCTATATACCACTGTGCCTCGTAGTCTTATTATGAAAAAAAAAAATCCCACACCTCATGCATTGAAAGTGCATTTAAAAAAGAATTCAGAATGCAAATATATATATTCAAACTCTTTCAGATCATTTTTTAGTAATAAGAAACAAAAGAACTATGTCAATTGGACCTGCTTTGATACCATAACTGCCCTTAAATTTTTACTAGATATCATTTTTGTGTGCTATGGAGTTTAAGTATATTGTCAAGCTATCAGAATTCCAATGGGGAATAACTGTGCACCACTTATTGCTGACCTGTTTCTGTTTTGTTATGAGTTACAATTAATGAAAAATTCAGCAACGGAGGGGATTGTGCTTGATTTACATATGATGGAGACATAATCTTTCATCAGTCCAGGACCTGACTTATTTTAATATTTCATTTACTGTTATCTGTTTTTGTCCATTTTAATTCCTTGTTATCTGTTATAAGCCAAATCAATTTGCTGTTATGCTGTTATTGGGACCCCCCTTGCCCCCCCTCGTTCACAGCAATATATTCATATTATAAATTACATGAATTAGTAAAAATATTTTACTAAATCTTATCACAAAGAGATATACTGTATAAGAATATATATACCTGGATAAAAATATTGCAACACTTCCATGTAAAACGATGTGAATTGACAGGATTGTAGAATGCGTACAATTTGTGTTTAACCAAATACTTTTAATCCCTTTATGGTTTAAATTTTAATTTGTGTTATTAACTTACCTTTCAGGCAAAATTAAGACTAAAGAGACGCATCAATACAGCTGTACTGAAAAAGTTATTTAAGCTTTGTCTTGTCTTCTATACCGACATTTTACTTTAGTCGAAAAAGCGAGACTAAGCGATCCTACATTCCATCGGCGTCGTCGTCGTCGTAGTCGTCGTAGTCGTCCACAAATATTCACTCTGTGGTTAAAGTTTTTGAAAGTTTTATAACTTTCTTAAACTATCCTGGGTTTGTACCAAACTTGGACACAAGCTTGTTAATGATTAAAAGATAGTTTCCAGAAGTTAATTTTGTAAAAAAATAAATCCATTTTTTCCGTATTTTACTTTTAAATGGACTTAGATTTTCTGCCATGAAACAACACATTCACTCTATGGTTAATATTTTTAAAAATTCAATAACTTTCTTATACTTTTTTTAAACAGAACCAAACTTGGGCAGAAGCTTGTTTATGATCAAAAGCTAGTATCTAGAAGGAAATTTTGTTAATACTTTTTACCTGTGTATCTGTATTTTACTTGCAAATGGACTTAGTTTTTCTTCCAGTTAACATTACATACAGTCTGCAGATAAAGTTTTTAAAACATTTAAAAATATTCATAAACTATCCGTGATTTTTACCAAACTTGGACAGAAGCTTCTTACACTCAAAAGATAGCATCAATAGAAATATTTTATTGATTTTTATCCTCATTTTTGTTGAGCCTGTGATTTACAGCAAAAGTAGGCGCGACACTGGGTTCCGCGGAACCCTTACAAATTTTTACAGTAAACTGAACATCTGATACAGAAAATGAATAGAAAGTTAATACCATGAATTCAATTTTAAAACATAACGGATTAAATGTATTTGGTAAAACCCAAATTGTACACATTCTACAATCACGTCATTTTACACTGTTTTCAATGGAAGTGTTGCAATACTTTATTCCAGGTGTATAGTATTACACATCTGATTACTCCATGTTTAATTTTCGGTAATACTTATTTCTCTGTTATGGTGCAGTTAAGTACAGCGACCAACATTAGAGTTGGCAAAGTTGTCTGAACGACGTCAAGAAAAATTAGAACCTTATTCGGGGTGAATTAAATGAAATTGACGGCTATTGCATCATATTGTTTGTACATGTGTATGTTACCACCATTATCGAGAATTGATATGGTGTATATGCTTATATTTTTGTGTATCAGCTTCACGTCAAACGTGTTAATCAACCTTCATCTTTATTAACTGGTTATAGTTCTCAAGTCCTAGTTAAATGATCTATTGTCAGAACCGCAATAGACAAACTTAATCAAAATCTATTTGTTTGTTGGCAATGGTAACAATTTCTACTAGATTTGACCTTGACACTTAAACCTTTTGATTCACACAGGTTGTATGACCGCATTATTTAAACGATATATTATTCTTCGTATTTATAGTTTAAGACATATCTGATAAAAAAAAATCATTTGACAATAATTGGTTCTTTAAATAATTTGAATTAATCATTCGACACTGTTACATCGTCAATAGACACAACTAACACAAAAAAGAGTAGATATGACATACAAAGATGGTTTAACCTAAACACTTTTCACACCATTCCGGAATGAAAGCAAAAATAATTGCCTGAGTATTGCTACATGAAGGCAACAGTAGTATACCGCTGTTCGAAATTCATAAATCGATTGAGAAAAAAAACAAATCCGCCAGGTTACAAACTAAAACTTAGGGAAACACATCAAATATAAGAGGAGAACTACGACACAACAGCAACACACCATTAAAATGTAACACACCAAGAAACGAACTATAACATAACATTGGCAATTTTCCTGACTTGGTACAAGACATTTTACAAATGTTTTAAGAAACAAATGGTGAGTTGAACCTGTATATACTTCCTCAGCTGTTACTGGGAGCTGTTATTTCTACATTGTACAACTAAAATAGGCTAGCCTGTCACGTGGCAGGTATGTTCGACTCCAATCTGGTTCTGGTTATCATCGGGCACTTCTGCTTCCTCCATCATGTAATAACAACCCTACCTCCATGATATTAGCAAAGTGTTGAAAGTAGTAACCAACAGTCAATCTAGTCAACAACATCACAACACATTTCTTGGACAATAGTTACTTCAAATAGACCCACGTTCAGACCAACGTTCAGTTCATATCTAAATTAACATAATGGTATCGTGTCGAGGCCTTGCAGAGCGGTATATGTTCTTCTTATTGTTGCAGGCCGTACGTTTGATTTTAATTTTACATTTTTAAACATTGTTGGATAATAGTCTTATCAACAATCATATCACATCTCCTTTTTGTTTTACATAAAGTTAATGTCCTTTCCTATAGACCCCCTTTTAAAAGACCACGTTCTTTCCACTAGACCTCCTTTAAGTTCATTTAACATCATAATACATCTGTAAAACAATACCATGCAACCTGACGATCATTATCACTGTTTTATTACAATTTAAACTATGTGAACATGGTACTAGTTTGGCGTTAAAGCTTTTATAATTAACCATAATGTAGTTGTGACTAATAATTGGACGCTATTAATGTCTTTTGTTCTTTATAATGTTTAATCAATTAGAATATAATTTTCTGCTATTATGAGAAATGAGTTCTAAAGTTATACATTGTTGGAAAGTTATTTTTCCCAGAAAAAAAAGTAATGTGTAAAGTGCATAGGTCCATTCTTGGGTCTATTTTTAAAATATCAGCTGGAAAATGAAGTGATGTAATGAAAAGGATGAATAGATAAGAATGAGAGGTGTAACTAGTCAAACTAATCAGCATGTGTCTTGCGATACCAGTTCATCTTAGATAAGGAAGAATGGGGAGCGCAACAAGTAAATCTAAGCAGCATAAGTCCGGCGAGACTCGTTTGTCTAACCATTTGTCAACTGATATTACGGAGCATAAATCTGTTGATGCAACAAATACCACCGATGAGTGTACTGTTTTTGACGATGCCGATGAAATCATAGTTATAAACTGTAATAGTAATCTTGAACTTTATAACATTGCTTCTAAGGTAAGACGATTATTAATGTGGGATAGAAACCTTAATAACTTGTTTAACTGCATGGCCGTTTCTAAAAGGCAAGGACCTACGGTACTAGAAATTTCAATTGTCGTTTTTGTAGAAGAAAGTTATATCATATATATATATATAAGCTTTAACTTTCACTTTATTTCGAAATAAGTATTGTTTTCACAAAGGAATTCATGTATCAAAGCAGATTATAAATTGTAAGGAGAATAGTTTTTGACTACAGTTTTACTAGTATTCAAACATGTCCCTAGTCATGAGCCTGTTACCCAGTGGTTGTCGTTGTTTTGCCTAATATCATATTTGTATTTCTTTCATTGTTTTGTACATAATTCATAACGTTAGTTTTCTCGTTTGAATTGTTTCACATTCGTCATTTTGGGCCCTTTTTTAGCTGACTATGCGGATGGGTTCGTCTCATTGTTGTACGGCTGTACGTTGACATATAGATGTTAACCTATAAGTCAGTTGGTCTCTGGTGAAGAGTTGTCGCATTTGACAATCATATTTGCCAGATCTTCTTATTTTTTTTTATTTATACTACTAATTCATAATATAAACTATATTATAATTATATTATATAAAAATGTTCATGGAAAAGTTCAAATAAACAGAAATGTACTATTCAGGTACCCAGGACATTTGCTTGCAAAAAATTCCCAGTTTCAAAATAAAACACTTAAACTTGTAAGCATAAATAATATTTTATTTTTTTAATTGCTACGGATTTAATTTCGGACGTGATAGATTAATTTACATGGTGCTAGTCATCATGTTTTATTTATTTATTTTCACTTTAACACAGTTTACACACAGTTATTATCTGGATTTGGTTGAACAAATCATTCATGTTTATCCTGGCTTGGACATGATTTATTCTTAGTTCCTACCAGATCAAAATATTCATTTCCAACCCCTATGGATCACAAATGATTGTCCTTAAATATTTAACTTTGTATTTTTTTTTTCTGAATTCTGGGCATGCTTTTTATAAAAGCTACGGACTAAAAGTCACCTTTAAAGGGGCACTAGCTATCAAATTCATTGTAACCGATTTGACTCAAATTCTCATATTTGGTTTATAACAATGTAAAACATTTATCCAAACTATCAAAAGTCTAAAATAAACAGTTTACAGAGCATGGGGTAGATTATATATAGGTTCGTTTCGTGTGTATTTTAGTCCAGACGCCATCTAATTAACTATCGATTTGACCTCAGATGACCATATAAGCGATGTAAACAAAAAAAAAGATACGAATAGATTAAACCAACACGTGCAATTGTATTTTTATAGGTCTGTTTGATTTTATTTTATAGATTAAAAATAGATGTTTCTCATTCTTTTTAACCATATAAGAATGATTTTATGTGCATCGAATTAGTAATCAAATGGTTTACCGTAGTTTCACTTTCATTGTTGACATTCTTTTTCTTTAAATAACCTGTACACGTACAATGCATGCGTTGTCAATCTCTAGCTAGGGGTTAACTTGAAGTTCACATGAATACCGGTTAGAATGATGATGACGTTTTCACTTGCAAGTGAATCAGTCAAAAATTATGTTTAATCGCTTATTTCAACAAAATTAAAGGAAATTGATTGCTAAAAGCAAATTATTATTTCATTATTCCAATTTGATTAATGATTGATCTAAAAAAAATCATACTTTATTTTTTTATATATATCGTAGCTAGTGCCCCTTTAACTAAAACCATTGTACCACTGTCCTTGGACAACTCATACAGTATCTACAAAGATATCTTATTTTGAACTTGATAGTATATATATAAACCAAATAAGATATTGTGTATATAATCATTGTATAAAAAAATCAAAGGAAGATATCTGACAGGTTATCTAAAAGAAAGATTTAATCACCAGCTCACATACACAGTAAATATTGTCCTGACCTTGGTGACATTTTCTTAAAGAAATGAATAAAATGCAATGACAGGAACTAAACGGCAGTCCTGGTTTGTTATAAATACCTTGCCAAACTATATCTCGATCTTATTTGAGGTTTCGTCTAAATTGTACCTTGATCTGACAGAGAGTAAACACGGTTGTAAACCACGTATGTTAATCGAGAACCAAACGATTGTAATGACATATTTCACCTGACATTGAGCAAGCATGGTTGTAAAACAGTAAACTAACACTTTTTTATCCTTTCAGCCTATTACTTTGTGTGACAGAACAAACTCAATTTCTTCAATTGAACGTGCAAAATTGCAAGACAAAGAAACAAACAACCTAAATGACAGAACAGCACGTGAAGTTAGTGTCCAAGGACTAAAAGGTCATCCTGAAAATGAAACAGATGTTGAAGCGGAAAGACTCTCCTCACATTCTCAATTCAGTAATGCAGTCGATATACAAGAAGATTGTAGCGAGATTTCAAACGTAGAGGGCATTGCTAACATCCCGCCATTTTCAACTACAATGACACGTGACCAATGCACTGCAGACGGTCAGACACAAAATAATGTGATAACTGACAGCGAGAACGATATGTTGCAAAATGATGTAATTAGCTTAGAAGATCAACGTACTGAATCGAATGACCTAAATGGCATTTCAAACAAAGACAAAGAAGAAAAACATGTTTTAATATCAACTTTTGACGAACATTTGATACCAGTTGCATTTGAAAAATATAAACCTTTGATACAGAAGGATTTGTTTCTTCTCCATCCTTTTCCAAATGTGTTAGAGTCAGCACAAAATACCATCATGGGAAGAAAGGATTCTGATGTTCCTCGATTTAATGATGGAATGCCAATGCCAATACCATATCGTTGGGATTTAAGTTGCGATCATCATACCAATGGATCAAAGGTACATGTAAGTAAAATTGTAACAACTTATTTCCATTGGTTTGAAGTAAACATTAACACAACCATTAGTTGAATCGGGACACTGAAAATAGATCAAGGATTCATCCGCGTCTAGAGAGAATGTATCGAAGAAAAATAAGAAATATAAGAGAATGTTCCAAGTCAGAAATATGACAATTATTATCCATTCGTTTAATGTGTTTGAGCTTTTGATTTTGCCATCTGATAAGGGATTTGCACAAAAACGCGGTCAACAAACCGTTGTCTTCATCACATGTTTTCATTCAACCAGGTTCATCACACCATTTTCTTAAAACGTCCTGTACCAAGTCAGGAATATGGCAGTTGTTATCAAATAGTTCGTTTTATGTGTGTTGGCGTTTGTTTTTCTATACATCGGTGTTCCTGTTGTTCCTTTGTTTTCCTCTTATAGTTGACGTGTTTCGCTCGGTTTTGGTTTGTAACCCGGATATATTTTCTCTCAATCGATTCATGACTTTTGAACATCGGTATACTTCTGTTGCCTTTATTTCTTAATACTAATCTTTTTATAAAATTCATACTTGATAAGTAAAGTGTCCCATTCCCATCATAAATCTTAATCATGAACCGTGAGAATTTTAACTTCACATCTATGGTTACCGTATGTTTAATATCTACCATACTGTCAGCTTGAAAATTACATATGAAGTACACGAGCGGTTATAAATATCATACCGAAATACAGATGAATATCGCTGTGGTCAATTCAATTTAACTTCGGAATTTAGTTGGCCTATTAACTTTTTTTTTATCCTAACTGGTATCTGTGATGAGTTCATGTATAAGAGAAGGCACTCATAATCAGATTGATTACATTGTATGTATTTTTTAATGTATATCTTCTCATGTGCATGTTCTTGTTATAGATGTGTTCGAGTATACCACTTGCCAATTTCGAAAGCCGTTTAAAACAGGAAGTTACATCTTACGACAAACTTCGATTGATCTTCGATGTTGTCACGTCATTCACTTCTAAGGAACTGCTAGAAAACGATGCTAAACATCTTGGTATAAATACGAGAGATGAAGAAACCGATATATATGTGGAGATATTTCATTATTTTTGCAGGTAAATATAAAACACATTTTTGATTTATATACGAACCCTTTAATATATCATTGAAACTATACATATCAACAGATCTAGACGTCGAGTATACATCATTGGCCACTTCGATAATACAAGAACCTCTGAAATATCAGTAGCATTACATGGAGCAAAAAGATAATAAAAACGCTATTTAGTATTGTATTTTAGTTGGCCTAGATGTAATACAAATTATTCTTTTGCAAATTGTATTGACATATCAAAATGTAGCGGTATTTTTGTCAATGACCGAGTCGACACAAACAAAAATGCCATCTGCGTTACCAGTAGCGTTACACTTAGCAAAAAGGTAAAGAGAAAGACCATGTAGGTTCCACTTTGTAAATACAGCTGCTTCACAAACAGTGCCTCTTTTGTGGAGATATATAATCTTCATAGAATTTTAATTTTGTTAACATACTGGTTCCCAGATATGATCTCCATGTTTCATCTCGTAGGGACATAACTTGGTAATATTAACAGTAAATTAAATATACATATGCATAGCGGTCAAACTGAAATATGTGGAAAACTTAAGTCAAGGTACGGGTAGTACATAATTTAAGTTTAGGTTTAAACTCTTAGAAGTTCGGGGCATAACAATAAAGGCAACAGTAGTATACTGGTGTTCAAAACTCATAAATCGAGTTAGAAATAACAAATCAGGGAAACACATCAACTATGAGAGGAAAACAAAGGAACACACGAAGTGCATCAAATATAAATGCCAACACACATAGAATAAAACTATTTGATAACAACTGCCATATTCCTGACTTGGTACAGGACATTTTAAGAAAAAGAAATGGTGGGTTGAACCTGGTTTAATGACATGCCAAAGCTAAACGTTGAAAATATGCCGCACATCTCTATATTTTGACGTTTGAAAACAATGGGAGTGAACATGAATAGACTCATCATAGGTACCAGGATTAAATTTTGTATTTACGCCAGACGCGCGTTTCGTTTAAAAAAGACTCATCAGTGACGCTCGAATTAAAAAAAGTAATAAATCCTAATAAGATACGAAGTTTTCTTATACATATTTTTTTTCAAAACTTCATAGTATATATAGTACAGTTTAGCCGTAAAAGGAGCTCCTATGGGACATTGTATTGCCGATATCTACAGAAATGCAACCTTTAGAGATTATCTATATTGTATTTCAACCTGCTGATCTTAGAGTTAAAATGAAGATTCTTCTGTTGCCATGCACTTGAATTGATACAACACGCAGCGACACATAAAACAAAAGCTATCTGCGATATCAGTAGCCATACACTGAGCAATACGGTGAAGATATCTACTATTTTATAGTAGATAAATGTTTTGCATTTTAAGCATGGCAAAAGTAAAACGTAGATTTGACTTTCGCATTCTGTTGTTTACACAGCGACGCATCCATTCCACGGTTGGCAATTGGAGTAATTGGCAACAACGTTAACGTTCCCGAGATATCTCAAATATATGTTTAAACATCAGTGAACTATATTGCATTTGAATTGTTGTCCTTGTCAACTTATGATTTGACTGTCAAATCTTACTATTTAACTAGCTGTGTTCAGCGTTACAAAAAGAATAACGTAAACTATCAAAATATATCAAACTCCAAGGGAAAGTCCAATCGGAAAGTCTCTTAAATCAAAGCGCGAAAGCGCTGTAAAGGCAGTTAATTACAGGTTGTGTGTATTTCTAGTCCAGTTATATCATTATCTTCCATAGAACAGAGGTGGTTAGTAGAATTTAAGATTTAGAGTTCTTTTGTACCTAGTTCACCTATATCTATAGTCTACTGTTTACAGTATATTTTCTGTGCCTCGCCATGAAATGCATTTTTAGCCATGGCCTTGTCAGTTTGCTTTAAATTTATGAGTTTGACTGTCCCTTTGGTGTCTTTCGTCCCTCTTCTTTAGACATATAAGAACTTTTCCTTTTCAATATAAATAGACTATTTTTAATTATTGATTGTAATTTGTATACGCATATTCTATGACTCCCATAAAAAATAGTTCACAAAGATTGACTAGTCTCTGTACTGTGTGTATAGCAAGAACATCAAGTAACATAATGGTAAATGTACATAGTAACACATAAACTTTTTTGATGACCATACCTGCCAACTGTCAGTATTTGCAGAGTATTTCCCCCATCGAGCTCGAGGCTCCCAAATGGAAATTTTGTAAGAGCAATTTTGTCGACTATTTTAAAGAAAACAATTAATTCAACAATGGCAATGAGCTTGTTTATGCACGAAGAAGCCAAAAAACACATTAGAATATATTTGAAGGGAATCCATGACAAATCGCCCCATTAGCAAATAGCTCCACTTTTTCACTAACTCGCCCCACTTTAAAAAAAAACTGCCCCAACCTGGATAACCAAATCGCCCCACTTGTGAAATGTGTTATATCCCTTAATATTACTCCTGCCAACTTGCCCCACCTAATAGAAAACGATAATATCTAGATAAATATATTATTAACCAGGAAGAATTTACTAATGCCAACTCGCCCCACTCATGTAAAAAGATGTTATTCCGTTGTATATAAGTTAAATTCCGTTAATATTACTCCTGCTAACTGGTCCCACCTACATGTAATGGAAATCGGTGAAATCTAGATAAATATATTATTAACCAGGATGAATTTAGTAATGCCAACTCTCCCCACTTATGGAAAAAGATGTTATCCCGTTGAATATAAGTTAAATTCCTTATATTGCATTATGATACAATTAACAGGTTTCTTTTCAATTGTTATGCAAATAACTAAGCTTCAAAACTTAGTTATTCTTCAACAATACATTTTTTTTTTAGAATTATAATTTCAGTATATCAATAATAGTAATTAAATAAATTTTCGGTTTGTTTGTATTCTGTGTAGATTAGTTTTCATTAAAGTGGTGCGAGTTTTTATTTTTAATTATATATATATATATATTAATCTAAATATTACCGTTTTTTTATAAGTAGGGCGGGTTGGCAGGAGTAATATTTAACATGATTTAACCAATTTCACATGTGGGGCGATTTGATAAATCAGTTTGAGGCGTTTTTTTTTAAAAGTGGGCGATTAGCCAGTGTGGCGACTTGTCCTGCTTCCATTTGAAGGCCCCCTTGAAGGTTTTGTATGACTATATGAACCATCTTTCACGTAAAACCCCCATGTGCATTTTGAAAAATTGGCAGATATGTTTCTAACTCCAGGCAAAATCTACCGGTATGAATGAAAAAGAAGTTTTCAATTAAGGCTCTGTGGCCATAACAGCTGTCTCATTAGCATTTTAACCACTTCCCATATTTGCAATTAAAACAATAGAAGAAAATTATTCAACGCAAAAACAAAACTTACTTGTAAATATGAAATTCTCTTTACGGTATGAGTTTTTCTCATTGTTTGAGATTGTACAGTAGTACCTGTAACTGCTTATACCTATTTCTTATTCACTTTTGCTTGATAAACTCACTAAATATCATGTATATACATTGTACCACATCTCCTTATTTTTATATGCATTCCAATAACATGAACAATTGTAATTCAATTCTATATACCAAAGCAAAATGAACTGCACCACTTTCATTCACTAGTATGCATCTTTTGGCAAAATACAAGTTCTTAAATGACACAAGATAAATTTATTGATAAAAAAATAAAATTTAGTATACAACTCTTTAACAGGTATAAAAAAAAAGCACAGCTGTGTCATAACTTGTGAAATCTGTGCTGAAAACATAGACATTGATGGTATTTGAGTAATTCCATATGTGAAGCTCAACATTAGCTCGTCAGTTTGTGGTGGACAGTTATAGTTCCTTTCTGCAGGCTAGGATGAATGACTTTTCAGGAAAACCAATTTCACAAATCAAAACTTTCCTCTAGATTTCTCCTACAATATTCATCCAGTTTAGTTCTTTTGGTTTAATTGGACACCGTCCTGATTTTTAATTTTGCAAACCATTCAGTCTCTTGCTTGCAAATGGTGCATGAAAATAGGATGGGTATGGCAGTAGACAAGTCTCTTTAAAGTGGGTTTGTGCCCTGAAAAAAAGTTTTATAACTTAAGTTTTTTTGAAACTTGTGCAACACACATACCTAAATAACTATAACATAGAAGAGAGCATCATTCGTGTCAATGTTTTGTTCCTGTTTACATTGTCATTGATATTTTTTCAGAAAGCCTGAGGCATAGCTCATGAATTCCTGTCATTACATCCTAAATTAACATAATTACTGCTAGAATAATTATCAGTATGATATACGTACACTATCATTGTACAGCCCAAGTCTTCAGTATATATAAATTGTTGCATTCATTCACTCCTGTGTTCAGTCGTTCAAAAATATTTAAACATCAACAAATGAACTTTAATAAGGACAAGAAAACACTAGAAAAGATACGTACATACAACCCGTGTTTAAGTGTATTTGAAAGAGAAATATATCTGGTTAAACGATGTATAAAGGAGGAAAAAATTGTAGATATTGCATTACGATGCTTTCTACCTAATAGCACGTGGATATGTTTACATATTTAGACTTGACCCAGTATGACCCGTACCTTGTAGGTCACCGCCGTCGTTTAAACACTAGACTACAGTCGTGTATAAGACAATAAAATGCTTAAGCCTGTACTATTTGTGTGAAGCAAATGTGTTTTTTCTGTACATTTAAATTGTTTTACCTGATAGCAAGGACGTATATCTATCCGTTTCCTTCTCAATTCACTTTGTCAATTTCTTCGAACTTCTTCAAAACATACGTATTACTGCGCCCGGAAGTGAAAAAAATATTAGAAATCCTCGTAAAATAATGCTATTTTCAATTTTGTGGAATCCATTTTGTTATATTTATAATATAAAGATAAAAAAAAGGTACGATTAATTATGAATTTGCATATCATTATACGGAACGTTTATGGACTATTTTTCCATAGCTGTAAGTCGGTCATTTTGGCGGGAAATCATGTACACATACACACGTAGATCGGCTGGTACCTGATCGTAATGTTACACATCAGATATATCAAATAGCTAATACCCGGAACGTAGTACCGGAAACCAGGATAATACGTAGACAACATACATAACTAATACCGAAATTGAAAACGCTTTACGGTTTCTCGTTTATAAACCGAATTCCGCTTTGAATTATAGAAGATGCAATATTAATCATGTTCAGTCGACTTTTCATTGTTATATCAACGTCTGAACTAATTAAAAAATCTTTAGATAACACTCGAAATTGACCCGACCTCTTTCCACACGGAATACAAATAATGATAGTTTGTAGTCAGGTTGACTGCTTATAATGCAAAATACACATTAATAACAAGTTCTATAAAACGAACAATACACACTGATCGTTTCTTTAGTCCCCAATGTAAATGAAAGAAACAAAAACCATATCATACCATAAAAAGAAGAGGAGAAATTCGAACATTTCCGGATCTATTTCTGGCCAAAAGACCCCCTGCATAGATTGCGTATGAAAAGATGAACCTCATGACTTGAAAGTCAGGCCTTAAAGCACTGCCTTTAAAAATGGCTAAATCAAAAGATAGAACACATCAAATGAATGGAAAAAAACTGTCATATTCCTGACTTGGTACATTTGGAATTTTCTTAATTCAGGGGGGAAATTAGCAAAGGCCCAGTAGCCAATTCTGAAATTTTGGTTGGGCCCCTAAAATTTTGATAAAAATGCCCAATGTTCATTTTCATATTGTGGCAGGTTGGGCCCCTTGTCAGAATTGTAAGTCTTATTCTTTGCTTATGTAGAAAATGGTGGATAATACTGCACGTGTGCTCGTAAATTAAGTAATAACAGTGCTATAATAATATACAATTATATTCATTCCAGCGTTGTTAGTATACCTTGTATGACGGTTCATGGATATCTACGAACTATTCCGAAAGAGAAAAAAGTCAATTGGTCAGTTGAGAGTCAGTGGCTAGCTGTGTTATATGAAAACAGATGGATGATGATCGACCCTCATCCAGTAGACAAGAAATTATGGGAGTCTAAAAACTGTATTATGATTGGTTCTTCATACAGAAAAATAAATACCGTAGATTTTCTTTACCGTAAACAAATGGACAAACATTTTTTGGTAAATCCAGTTGAATTTGTGTATTACTGTTTTCCACACAAATCGTATTGGCAACTGCTATGGAGACCAGTTACCTATGAAGAATGGCAAAATATGATTTTCCTTACACCCTTCTTTTATGAACTTAGACTGACATTGAAAACATCTCACACTTTTCACGTAGATATGACATCAAATAATTTGAAAATTTTTAAAATATCTTTTCCATCTAACAAGAAAATACAATTTGCAGCAAGATTTTGTTCTTATGGTGGCGATTGTCTCGACACGCCTGAGAAATCCTGGACGTTTGTTGATACCGACGTTGACAAAAGTGAAACCGCGGTCAAATTAAATACAGCCACGAATGGAGTGCTTAAAATATACGCCATGGATACAGAATCCTCTAGTATATATGTTATGGTATGCTGCTTTGACGTTATGGCATCTTTCGACAACAAAAACATACCCAATATAACAGATATTTGTGGATTTCCCAGAAATGTTTTACGTTTTGAATGGGGTCCTGGGATTGATACAAGTATTTGTGGTCTTGTTCCACTTACTCACAGAGATTCAGAAATAACTATATCTGATAGTTCGGTGCTTATCAAGTTCAAACGTACCAAAGATGACTACATGTATGACTTCAGTATCGACAGTATATCTACTTCCGATGAACCAATATCAAGACGTTTTGTGTTCTTCTGGTATGACACAGATTCAATAACATACCGGATAAGCAGCCCATTACAAGGTCTTGTCATGTTCAATATTTTAAAAAAGGAGACAATTTTACTATCCCATAATGCATCAGTATGTTCGTATCTTATTAATTTTCTTAATGAACCATCATGTAATTGCATGCCACCGCTTGTTGTAGATGGGAAACTTGGGATAACGAAAGACGGACGACGAGAAAGAATCAGGTTCACAGATTGTGTTAACGGAATTATTAAAGGCACAACTTCAGGGGAGGTAACTTTACGTCTGGAAAATTATAATGGTGGTCATATTGAGCCTCGTCTTCATATAATTACTTCATGTTTCCATAACATGATTCGACATGTTTTCATTACATATAACGCGTCTTTAGTTATCATTCGCTTAAATCTGCCTAGAAAAGGAGAATATTTATTATCATTATTTTCTGGTGCGGGAGAAACTGATTCGAAATGTTTGTATAATGGTTTATTATCCGTAACTAACCCTTCTTTACGATGGTCTCCATATCCAGAACTTTGTCCTGAACGGACCAATAATATTGGCGTATTTTCTCCGAAATCCGGAATATTGTCAGCCAAAACAGATATTTATTTTTCTATTGAAATACCTAATTCTGTAGACGTTGCGGCAGTATCATGTAAAGGATGGACGCACCTCGAAGAAACAAGCAAACACATATGGGAAGGACTTGTTACAACAGGGTACGCAGGAACCGATGTCAGAATAATGGCCAGATTTGAAATTGGGTCAGATGAGTTCCTTCGATTACTGACTTATAAGGTAGTAGTATTCTTTGAAATGGCTTATTTTCCTGTTTCAAATTAAAGATAAGAATAAGCATGGTAATGCAAAAAGTAACATAACAAAAATACCGAACTCCGAGGAATATTCAAAACGGAAAATCCTTAATTAAATGGCAAAATTAAAAGCTCAAACACATCAGAAGAATGGATAAAAACTGTCATGTTCCTGACTTGGTACAGCCATTTTCCTTATGTAGAATATGGTGGATTAAACCTGGTTTTATAGCTAGCTAAATCTCTGACTTGAATGACAGTCGCTTCAAAATTCTTAATACAAATTATAATTGTTTAATTAAGACGACAGTACTTTACCGATGTTCAAATCTCGTCAATCGATTCAGACAAGACAAAAGAGGGTAACAAATTATAAATGGGGGAATCCAAAACGGAGTGGGAGCAGGTGCGATAACGGGGCACATACTTGCAGTCGCCATTAAAATCTAACATCAGTCATAATGTAACAATCAGTATCTTACATATCAGACGATTATTCTAAGTAGCTCGATAAAGGCAGCAGTAGTATACCGTTGTTCAAATGCCATGAATCGATTGAGAGAAAACAATCTGGGTTACAAACTGAAACCGAGGGAAACACATCATCTATAAGAGGAAAACAGAAGAAAAACAGAAATACTGAAGTACAACAAAAAAAAAAAAAACCGCCAACACGCATAAAAATGAACTATCTGATTACAGCTGTCATATCCCTGACTTTGTACAGGACATTTTTAGAAAAAAAATGGTGGGTTGAACCTGGTGTTATGGCTAGCCAAATCTCCCGCTTAAATTGCAATGTTAAAAAATATCGCTTAAATTTAAACACTACGTGACAGAAATACAGCACAAACAAACGCAAGATCACTAACCACACGGAAACGCACAAAAATATTAAAATAGTCGTTACAAACAACGAACATCGTACATTAACGACAGACAGCACAGAACATAAAAAACAATGACAATTTTTTTAAACTAGGTGCTTAATTCTAAATGGTGAAATAACAAAAATACATAACTATAAGGAAAATTCAAAACGAACAGTCCATTATCAAATGGCAAATTCAAAATCTCAAACACATCAAAGGAATGGAAAACAAATGTCATAAATTATAACGTAATACCTAGTAACATTGAACTTTCCAGAACTCACTCTTAAAAGAAATTGAAATTTACAAGAGATACACTATTGGATGATTCGATTGCTTTAAGTGTGGTTTGCATTTCATTGTAGGTTATATCAGCTGTTGAAATAGAAACTAAGAATCAACATCAAAAGCTGTTAGTGAAGAATGCTGGATATAAACTTGACAATGATGAAATTCTGAAGTCGATGTTAGATAACGTTTAAAATCAATTGTTATTTGAAAATTCTAAAAAAAAAATAATTAAAGTATCATTTATATTGTTGTTGTGTTTGCAATGTAACTGCTGTACTCTTCCCCTTTACCGGATTTGTAATAACATAAGCAACACGACGGGTACCACATGTGGAGCAGGATCTGCTTACCCTTCCGGAGCACATGAGATCACACCCAGTTTTTTGTGGGGTTCGTGTTGCTTAGTCTTTAGTTTTCTATATGTTGTGTCAAAGTACTATCATGTGTCTGTTTGTCTTTTTATTTTTAACCAGGGCGTTCTCAGTTTATTTTTAATCTATAAGTTTGACTGTCCCTCTGGTATCTTTCCATAATTACATCAACAAGACACCTTCCTCAACACTTTATATATAATTGATAAATTGAAAGAGAACAGGACAGGTCTGTGAATTACATCATTTACTTATCTGCGGTTAACATGTTTAAGCTTAAACGATTACACAATCAACAGTTACATTCTTGTGTTCTCATATATCACAAACAAACGGCTCATGTTAATAAACATGCTCAATATAATCATTGTTGTATCTGTTTATTTCGGTTATATAATTAATAAAATTGGAAGTTACAGTTTGTATGTTTGTTTCGGATCTTATTTGCTATATATTTACAAACTATGTACAAACGTTAATAAAAAATCAACTGCTTTCTGAAATAAGTCAAATAAAGGCAACAGTAGTATACCGCTGTTCAAACTCATAAATCCATGGACAAAAAACAAAATCGGGGTAACAAACTAAAACTGACGGAAACGCATAAATATAAGAGGAGAACAACGACACAACACTACAATGTAACTAACACACACAGAAACGGACCAAGCATCAGACAAAATCCCACGAGAATAACAAATATAACATCAAAACCAAATACATGAATTTGGGATAGACAAGTACCGTGACACGTCTTATCGCAATGTCAATTTACACTCAAAAATAAGAGAAAACAAACGACGCAACGTTAAATTGTAACACACACAGAAACGAACTATAATATAACAATGGCCATATATTTCAATATATTCAAATATTTCCATCTTTTATAAAAAAAAAAATAAAAAAATGACTAATTTTGATAATTTTTACTTGTAGTGAGAATGATATAGCACTAAAATAATTGTAAAAAACTTTAATTTCAATTCTTGAAACTAATGCTTTATTGAGTAACAAGTAACTTTGTGGTACAATGTCCACAAAGTAAGGACAAATTATACAAATAGATCGATGTTATAGTTTTGTCTTATATATCATATATGTGTACTTCTGTTTAGACCATTTCTGATTAAGTTCATACTCAAAACTTTGATTGCACGAAATTTATAAAGCATTATTTTCGTGCATTTCAAAGTCACGAATGTAACAGTTCTAACGATGCTTCGTCCAGTCAGAGACATGTTGTCTTTGTTTTTAAATGAGTGTATTGGTGTCCCTCAACATTGATATATTGAATTGGGGTGATGGCAAAATTATTGACTTCGTTCTTTTATTTTATTATTGTCTATAAACGACAAAAATCCCGACAGTTCTTTACTTCTCGTTACAAAGAAAGACTGTAACAAATATATGACAGTGCAAACACATATTTAATGTTATCATTTACTACTACACTAATAAAAATTACATATTATTATTCACATTTTGATATGTTCTCACAAAATATATTGTTCAGACAAAAGGTTCTAAATAAAATCCAAAAGGTGAGAGACCAATTAAGCGTTTCCTGTCCTGTATACATCAAGGGCCATACGAATTCAGAATCAGTAAAAAAAAATAACACCCGTAAATGGAACACAATCAGTAATCTTACAAATCAAGCAACTTTACCAGTATCTGAAATTCTGAAATCGCCTATACATTTCAGTGATGAGTTAAGACACCGACACATCGTATTGGTATAGTATTGTTAATTATTGTCGATTTCTTCCCCTTCACTGTGTTTAATGTTGTTGTGTAAGGAGTACATCCCTGTTATTGAAGTGAGTACAATGCAATCATGCACAAGCTCAACGTAAAAATTAGATATGTAAACGCGATACGATGTAGCAGAGAGTATGTTACTGCTGAGAAATTGGAAGGTTGAAATCCGCACTTTTTTCATCATTCTAGTTTGATGAAGTGCCTCTGTGTCAACATCGAGGAAAATTAACAAACTTTGTAAAATGGGCTTTTTGGTAATAATATGACAGTTGTTTCGTTTAATGTGAATGAGCTGAGATTTTTACATTTGATAAAAGAAATTTCCGTTTCGAATTTTCCTTATGATTCGGTATTTTTGTTATTTTACTTTCTTTTCTACATATGAGTACAAAAAGAAGTCGGTCAGTTGTAGGGCACAATTGTTCAATTGAATATTAACTGTCTGCTGAAACATCGATCCAACAAAATGAACAAATCTGTTGTCGGTCAAAAAGTTCAGCATTTTGGTGATATCGTCTTCGGTGTATTTTCCACATTTGGTTGACACCGCTGGTTGAAAGAATCATGTTTGAATTATTTCTGAAGACTATATTTTACTGTATGAGTGGGTAAGCAATTTAGAATGATGTTAAATCGAACATATTGACGACACGACGACATTTGTCATTCTTTTGAAGGTTTTGTTTATGAATTTTATGTATCAAGTTTAAAAAATGTCATCTTCCCTTTGTTATGTTAATAACATAGAATTAAAGAGTTGCCAAAAGTAAAATCACAAAAATACCGAACTCCGAGGAAGATTCAAAACGGAAAGTTCCTTATCAAATGTCAAAATCAAAAGCTCAAACACATCAAACGAATGGATAACAACTGCCATATTCCTGACTTTGTATAGGCATATTTTTTTATGTAAGATTATCATTTTCCTAAAAAAAAATGAGTTTTTTTTCTGCTTGAATAACAAAGTATTTGAGGGAAGCTATAGTAACTGTTAATGCTATTCTAACCTACCAGTCAATTTTATTGTAATGATCATCATAAATACCAGGCTTATAATTTGGTAATATAGACGTGCGTTACTTTTAAGCTAAAAGACAAATTGAAATAGTTGTTATTGCTTTGGTTCATAAAAAAAGAATGGCTAACGTATAGATACAAGTATCTTGTCTTATTTAGGGGTAAATAAACTCATCATAGATACCAGGACCAAAAATTTTAATTTACGCCAGACGCGCGTTTCGTCTACAAAAGATTCATCAGTGACGCTCGAATCAAAAAATGTTTAAAAGGCCAAATCATACTTTGTAAAGAATCACTCTGATTCAAACAAAAAATTCTCTGAAACTGACATTATCAAGATGCTTGATTTCTTGATTGACAGCATATTTGTTACGTTTAGAAGACGTGTTTTTCAACAGACTGTCGACATTCCAATGAGAACCAAGTGTTCCCCTCTTCTTGTCGACTCGTTTCTTTATTATTATGAGTCTAACTTTATACAGGAACTTCTTAGGAAGAAAGATAAGAAGTTAGCAATATCCTTAACTTTACTTTCCGCTATATAGATGATGTTCTCTCGCTAAATAATTCAAAATTTGGTGACTTTGTTGAACGCATCTATCCCATTGAACTACAGGTAAAAGATACAACAGATACAGTAAAGCTTGTCTCAAATCTTTACCGACATTTAGAAATTTTTGACAATGAGGTTCGGTTGAAAACAAAACGACAAAAGAGATGATTTCTGCTTTCCAATTGTGCACTTTCCATTTCTATGTAGCAACATTCCAGCAACGCCTGTATATGGAATATATATTTCCAAACTGATACGATACGTCCGGGCTTGTATTTCCTATCATGATTTCCTTGATAGAGGGTTGCTTCTCACAAGAACGCTATGAAACCATATGTTTTACAATCCCCTTCCCTTTTCACGAATGTGACCTACCGAATTAGATTATTTTACTGGGTTTGTAACAACATTAGCAACACGACGGGTGCCACATGTCACGGGAGCATGATCTGCTCACCCTTCCGGAGCATCTGAGATCGCCCCTAGTTTTTGGTTGGGTTGGTAATGCTTAGTCTTTAGTTTTCTATGTTGTTTCTTGTGTACTATTATTTGTCTATTTGTCTTTTCCTTGTTTAGCCATGGCGTTGTCAGTTTATTTTCTCATGATCTGTGAGTTTGACTATCCCTCTGGTATCCTCCGCACCTCTTTTACATAAGTCTCAGTCTTTCAGTGTGTGAAAGATTAGTTATCATCGGTCTGACAGTCTAGCTGTTAATTTGATTTAAAAAAAAAATGCTCATTCAATTTTTTTTTTAACCTTATGACCTTTTTAAAGTGGGGCAATTTTAAAACACCATAGATTGCTGTTACAAACAGTTACATGTATTATCAGTATACATGCATGTTAATTAGCCATGACAAGTTTAATCATGATGTTTTATCATAATAAAAGAATGAATATCAGAACCGAACTTCAAAACTTCTGTCAGACAAAGGTCAAGATGACATCAAAGACCGTAATGACGACATTTCTTAACTATAAAGTGATCTGTCTCTTTTGAAATTAAAGAACATAATGTTGATATTACGGAGGTTAGGTGC
Organism: Mytilus edulis; assembly: GCA_019925275.1. Taxonomy (NCBI): domain Eukaryota; kingdom Metazoa; phylum Mollusca; class Bivalvia; order Mytilida; family Mytilidae; genus Mytilus; species Mytilus edulis. The sequence continues at coordinate 84,328,734 of CM034358.1, read as the reverse complement.
TAGCTGTTCATTTTAGCAATGCTCGTTTTATTTTGTCGAATAAATAGTTTCATGAATATCTTTTTTAATTCTTAATCCGGAAATTGTTTTCTGAATATATTCTTCTATGAATGCAGTTGAGACGCCGAGTAAGTAATCGAGTTTTCTCAAAAAGTCAGAGATTTTCAACCGGCACCATTAAATGCTCAGCTTCTTGTGGCCCGCCAGACCAGCGCATAAAAAAAGTCTTAATTACAAAGGGAATCACTGAAACATCATATGACATGACACACTCCCCCTCCCCCCACCCCCATTTATAAAAAGTTCAGTCCGGATCCGCCACTGGAGATGACTATATTGTAACATGAATCTAACATGTCATTGTGTAGTCACAATATAATAGTCTCTGATTTTGCGGCCGGCAACGATAATCATAGGACTTTCCTTTTCTCTTCACTCAGTACCTCCGTATATAGTGAACATGGTGAAGATCCTTGAATTAAAAGGTAGAAAGTGTCTTTCTCTATTTCTATTTTAGAAATTAGATCTAAATATAAAATTAATGATATTAATTCAAATAATTTGGATAAAAATTTTACCAAAATGTTAAATCCTACGTCTGAAAAAGAATTAAAATCTATTTGTATGTATATTGAAGAAGCTCTTGATTTGAGAGACCACCATACCGTTTCATCAGATAATAATCTTTTACAGTAATTTGTACACATATATCTTATATAGGTGATTGTGTATTTTAAGTAAATTTATGAAAATTTAGAATAATACGTACTGTATTTAACCATGACAGAGACATATAATACAATTGTATTATATGTCTCTGACCATGATAACATTGTATAAGTTTATGGTATAAATATCCAGTCAGTTTATAATGTAATGGTATATACATGTAATTGGCTTATTAATTTCATTTATATGTTGTTTTAATAATATTATAATTGTCTGTATTTGGATCACGCCTCTATCATTGTCTATTGTGCTCTTTCCAATAAAATATTGAATTGAATCATTGAATTGAATTTTAAATTGATTATTTGGGAGGAGTTTCTCGGTGATTTTGTATTGATTATTTTTGTTATTTCTGTATGCGACATTGTGACATGAACAACAAAAATATTTTTTAAAACTAGTTTCGACGAAAATGATGAACGGTTCGGGGTAACCAGAAACATATCGCATTTCGAGAACGTCCCTGATGAATAAACTCTACGTGATTCGTGTGTCGATTTTTGATTGGATTACTTGGCATTGCAGTATTTCTTTATTGCTCTCTTTTATAAATTGTTGTTTGTCAACTATTATTTTCGAATAAAAAATACATGCATACAAACCTTTTCATCAGTTCTGAATACTTTTACACAAATATTGTTTTCCAGTTGCATTTCAATGTTGTAAGCGGTTAGAAATAATTTGCAGTGATAGAAGCGATATTATTAACCGACATCTTGAAATTGGAAATCTCCAGACGTCATAAATTTAAAAGACAACATGACAAGCACAAGAAGAAGAAATGATGAATTTTTGCCGGCAGCTCTATTTAAATTTGACCATATGTAAGTTAAACTGAACAAAAACAAATATGTATCCCATTTAACTCCTTTCACAAATGTCACAATATTCAATTTCTTAAAACGAAAGTAAACATTCTTTTTTTTTGCGTATGAGGATGCTATTTTTAAAACACAATTGAAAGACGCCAAAATGTTTAAAGGCAAGTGACCAAACATTCAAAGGCTCAAAAATTATTTGTTGCAGACAGTTTGAAACATGTTTTTATGAAAGTATTTTGGTTCTGAAGAATTGAACACCAATGTCAACATCTGTTACGCCTGAGTGCAGAGAAACCTGTTTGTTTATGATTACATGTCTTACACTGTCCTAGCTTTTTGTTTCAAAAAATTAAAAACTTGCATGTATTATATAAAATTGAGAATGGAAATGGTGAATATCTCAAAGAGACAACAACCAACGATAGCAAAAACCAAAGAGCAGACAACATCCAAAGGCCACCCTTGGCATTGGGTCTTCAACATGTTCAATGCAAAAAGTAAATCTGCACCCAGAGGTGGTCCTCAGCTGACCCCTAAATAAAAGTGTATACTACTTAATTCAACCACTTGCTGCGGTTGTTTTTCAAGGTTTCATTTCGTGTGCCTTGTGATACTTTCTAACTGTTAGGAGGCCATACACCTAATCGCTATTTATTCCATTCCGGATAAGTTCTAAAATTACACAACATTTTCATCCAGTTGAAGCTATCTGGGACCCTGTTTAAACAATTCACCATGTATGATAATTTTTAATGAGACCTGTTTAAACTACCGTAAATACTTCAAACAAAATATTTTTTTATTTCAATTTTAATTTCGAAAAAAGTAGATCATACTACATGTATATCAAAGTTTCTTGATGATCACTTTCTAAAGTTTTTTCTCCCTCAGCTCACTACTGATGACCTGCATTTTTCGGCCGGTGACCATAAACAGAAAGTTGTATAAATCACTGTTTTTCCCGGAATGGACTACATGTAAATAGCGATTTAAGGTGTATTGTTGTATGGTCCGCAAATATTATTTAACTGAATTTTGACAAGTCCTTCAGAAGATGATGAACAAACACCTGAGTTTGATTGTCACAGTCCACCCAGTTACACAATTGAAATGTGCTGATTTTCATAGGGATCAATCTACATGCAGCAACTTTTTTCATTTTCTTGAAAATTTGCCAAGTAGTGCTACATGTATCATGTTTGACTTAATGAACTATTCAATATGTTTGTGAAATTTTAGCAATGTACAAGTTTACATTACAGCAATGCCTGGTAAAAAAAGTCAGGAAAGGGACACATTGACGAAGAATTAGAGAAATATAATTTGATTTTGCTAAAGTTGAAACAATGCTTCTCATTTAATAGATATATAGAAAGATGTGGTATGAGTACCCATGACACAACTCTCCATCCAAATAACAATTTATAAAAGTAAACCATAATGGGTCAATGTACGGCCTTCAACACGGAGCATTTAAACATGTTCAATATTTCTTTTATAATTTCTTCAGAGAAAGAAATGTACAGGAGCATTTGAAGAAAGTTTATGGAACTCTATCTATAGCCATGATAGCTGCTGGTATAGGTGCCTATGTCCACCTGTTTACTGGTATTATGAAGGTAGGTATCCTTTCTAGGAACATTTGACGATGGCCTTTATCAATTTGGTAAAGCTTATTAAATAGTAATCATCATGACCATGAGTCACAATGAATACATGCTGCTGTATAACCTCTCATGTCTGTTGTGAATTTGAATGTGTAATATTATCAAATAACAGTATTCTCATCAGTAGAAGTTGGCAACTATAAATTTAATGACCTTCAGTAATTAGCAATTAGCAAAACCAGTAGGACATACAACATTTTGTACAATGTAGTTTTAGGCTCCTGTTTTCAAGACTGACCATTTTGTACGCATCTGTTGGCACTCACACATCATACATGTACATCAGATTATATTTTTCATTACTACTTGCAGCACAGTTTCCTCACCTCGATAGCCTCCATTGGACTAATGATATGGTTGGCAATGACACATCACTCAAAAGAGACACAGATGAAGAGAATGGCCATCTTTGCAGGTTTTACTTTTTTCAGTGGAATGTCACTTGGTCCAGTCATGGATTGGGTTATAGACATTGATCCCAGGTTAGAATAATAAATGTACATCGTTATGTTGTTTAAAAATAACAGTACAGTATTAGAAAAGTTGCTACTATCAATCAGGGATTTGGCAGTTATTAATGCCATTTTACTGTAGACATGAGGCAGAGCCTGTCAAATCTAAATTTACCAATTATTGACAGTGGCAACTATTTTACTACAGTAGTGAAATTTCATTTCTAATGCAATCCTTCAAATGTTCAAAATTACAAATGTAATAATTTTGAGTATACTGTAAAATAAACCATGTACAATGACTGCAATTGTTCCATGTTGTTGTCAATAACTTAGACTATCAACCTAGTATCAAAATGATCAATGGAAGACCTCTGCAATCAAAATTGGTGTTACAATGGTTACATGTACATGTTTAATTGCATAAGAATTATAATTTTGCTGTTATAATGGTTTAAGGTTGATCCTCAAGTACATTTTGTACATGTGACAAATTGTGCACATGTACATTGTACATGTGTAGAAGGTTGTTGGTTCAATTCCTAGCTGGTCAAAGCAAAGACTTTAAAATTAGCATTTGCTGCCTCTCCCTTAGGCAAAGAGAAGTAGGAGCAAAGATTGGTCTGCTCAAGGTCAGAAAAACCATCTAACACGGATGAAATGTCTTCCTTCAGACTTTAGCCTATTTGACCAGCATGTTACAGTTAAACAACTTAGTATAAAAATGAAGAGATGTAATATGACTTCCAATGTCACAGTGTTTTCCCCAGGGCCTTCAAGCACCATCGTACCCTGGTGCTATCTTGGATGATGTTATTATAGAATATAAAGGGTCCATGGTAGTATTTTTTTGGAAAACCAGTGCAATGTTAATTTCCATGGTGTTATTTGAAAATTCTGGGGAGAACACTGAATGAGACAAATATCCTCTAAAATCTATTGATGTTCATGTAAGCAACCTTAGGTCACTAACAATGTACATTGTAAGTCATTGATGACATCCAATGAGACAACTTATGTCACAGTATCTCCTTCAACAATGACCTAAACTCACACTGCTTAGTCAGCCATTGAATCCACCAGATTAAAAAATAATTTAAGTTTTCATATGATTACCAGTAAATCCATTATAAAGAATCGCACATGAGTTCACCTCATCTTGATATTAATATTAATATTGTTTATGTTTTATTTTCAGCATAATAGCAACAGCCTTTATGGCCACTACTGTGATTTTTGTCAGTTTTTCTTTGGCTGCATTATACAACACAGATAGAACCTTTTTATACATGGGTGGTAAGTACAGATATTCTGTTAGCATTTAAGTCTGAAGATACATTTGGAAAGTTGTTGGTTTACAGATAATTTAGATGAAAAGATTTGATCATTTGTTGAAAACAAAAATGCAAAGAAATCTTATAAGGCATAAATGTGTTTAGCTTTTCTGTATATAATATCTTAACTTTATTAGACACCCACTCTAGATCTAGAAGTCATACATGTAATAATGTGTAATTGTAAATTGCATTCACATTGTCCATACACATCATACACATGTTCAATGATGTACATGATCATGACGATACATACATCAGCGAATAATTTCAACAAATATTGCTGTCAAACTTTACTCGCAGGTAGTTAAAAAAGAAAGAAAACTCCTATGAACTTGCAATAGTTTGCATTTTATTTAGAGAAATTTAATTAAATATGTTATATGAAGTGCATTTAAAATCACTGTATGTTCAGATAATCATAGTGAGCGTGAAACTGTATTTTTCAGGGTTTCTGATGTCTGGACTTAGTTGGTTGATGCTGTTGGGATTCATGAACATTTTCTTCCAGTCTCAGATGATTTGGGATGTAAGTTTGTTATATCAATAATTTACTAAGATCTTACCATGTTATGAGGGGGTTCAGTGTCTCAGATGATTTGGGATGTAAGTTTGTTATATCAATAATTTACTCAGATCTTACCATGTTATGAGGGGGTTCAGTGTCTCAGATGATTTGGGATGTAAGTTTGTTATATCAATAATTTACTCAGATCTTAACATGTTATGAGGGGGTTCAGTGTCTCAGATGATTTGGGATGTAATTTTGTTACATCAATAATTTACTCAGATCTTACCATGTTATGAGGGGGTTCAGTGTCTCAGATGATTTGGGATGTAAGTTTGTTATATCAATAATTTACTCAGATCTTACCATGTTATGAGGGGGTTCAGTGTCTCAGATGATTTGGGATGTAAGTTTGTTATATCAATAATTTACTCAGATCTTAACATGTTATCACGGGGCTGCTTTGTCTGAATTGTCTTAGTAGTTATATCAATAATTTACTCAAATCTTGCCATGTTACTAGAGGGAATTGGTGGCTTAGAAGATGTGGTAAAATTTACAATTACAAAAAGACCAAAATGACACAGAAATTGATATTATGACTGTATTTAGATAAGTACTTTTACATGTCATGCATGTACATTTTGTACATGTATTAAACATTTATGCATGTTATAATGGGAGTCGGACATTATATTTACCTCTCATTGTACGACAAATTTTGTTTAGATTCTGGTTGAAATTTTAAAACACATCTCCATGTTCAGGTGTTGTGTAAGACCTTGAAAGCCTTGGCAAAACTTGAAAATAGACGTAAAAAATTACAGATTAAAAACAAGTTATATTTGAATTATGCTGTACAATTATCCAATAGTCATATTTGTAGATTTTATCTTGGTTTTTTCCTATTTTTAGTTATACCTCCATGCTGGATTATTGATTTTCTGTGCCTTTGTTCTGTATGACACACAACTTATTGTTGAGAAAAAACGTAATGGAGACGACGACTTTATCTGGTAATTTATTATTTAAATAACATCTAATTTAAAAAGAACAATGTAAAAAGTTTTTAACATCTGTCAATTTACACTTACATGATACCTAGGGAAGGCCCTGTGAAATGTATGTAGATGCCTTCTCTCGGTATTATGTATATTAAAACAGACCTCACTGCTTGGGGTCATCTCAAAATAGAAATCAATACACACTTCAAACCAATCAACGAATCAAGTAAACCAGATTAACCAATTAGTAGATGTTTCAGATAATTAGTGCACCACTATGTAAATTTAAAAAAATACCAGTACTGAAGTTACTAGTTGAATAAAAAACAATACACACTTAAGATAAAGACTGTAGACATATAGTGTTACATATAAAATCATATTGAAAGTACAGTAACTGATGAAAGATCAGAATATTCATCCTAAATGTTAAGCAAACAACAATCCATCAATCATTGGGCCAAAATTACATACATTGTTAAATTTTAAAAAGATAATGAACTGCAAATGATATTTCTAAACATTTTTGTCGAGCCTGCAACTTTTGTTGCAGAAAGCTCGACATAGGGATAGTGATGCGGCTACGGCGGCGGCGTTAGCTCACTTCTTAAAAGCTTTATATTTCAGAAGGTGGAAGACCTCGATGCTTCATACTTTGTATATAGATGCTTCATGTTACGAAGTGTCCGTCAGTCACATGTCCAATGTCCTTGACCTCATTTTCATGGTTCAGTGACCACTTGAAAAAAAAGTTCAAATTTTTTGTAATGTTGAATTCTCTCTTATTATAAGTAATAGGATAACTATATTTGATATGTGCGTACCTTGCAAGGTCCTCGTGTCTGTCAGACAGTTTTCACTTGACCTCGACCTCATTTCATGGATCAGTGAACAAAGTTAAGTTGGTGGTCAAGTCCATATCTCAGATACTATAAGCAATAGGGCTAGTATATTCGGTGTATGGAAGGACTGTAAGGTGTACATGTCCAACTGGCAGGTGTCATCTGACCTTGACCTCATTTTCATGGTTCAGTGGTTATAGTTAAATTTTTGTGTTTTGGTCTGTTTTTCTCATACCATATGCAATAGGTCTACTATATTTGTTGTATGGAATGATTGTTAAGTGTACATGTCAAGCGGGCAGATGTCATGTGACCTTGACCTCATTTTCATGGTTCAGTGGTCAAAGTTAAGTTTTTGAGTTTTGGTCTTTTTATCTAATGCTATATGCCATAGGTCAACTATATTTGGTGTATGGAAATATTTTATGATCTTTATGTCAGTCGAGCAGGTTTTATTTAACCGTGACCTCATTTTCAAGGTTCATTGCACAGTGTTAAGTTTTTGTGTTTTGGTCTATTTTTCTTAAACTATAAGTTATGTGTCAACTATATATGTTGTATAGAAACATTGTTAGCTGTACCTGCCTGCCTGGCCTCTTTTTCAAGGTTCATTGGTCGTATGTTTAGTTATCTTGGTTAATGTTAAGTTTATGCGACAGTTGTAATAAAGCTTAGCTTTATACTTAGGACTATCAACATAATATCAATGATTAGTATAGAAGGCGAGACATTTCAGCGTGTGCACTCTTGTGTAAGCATGGTAAGTAAAATCAAATAACATTTCTAAACCTATTTTAATTGCAGGCATAGTGTGGATTTGTTCCTGGACTTCATCAACATCTTCCGTAAACTGATGATCATCTTGGGCAAAAAGGTAAGTAAGTAAAATAATTAGCCAGTTCAAGAAGATAATGTCTTACATCACAGTGTATCCCAAACTCTGTCTGTTTGACAAAATGTCCGACAAAATATCGTTCGGTCAGACAGAATTTTAATGGATTTTTTGGTTTAATATATAGCAATTAATTTCAAATTTCTTTTGCGGTCAGACAAACCCTATTACAGTTTGGCAAAGACTGACATCACTAGATAGATTCAAAATTGTTTAGGTTTAATTACCGCTTTTGTGCATAGAGTTATAGCAGTAATATTTTAGTGACACAGTTTCATGGATTTATTTTGTGGCCTATCATGTTTTCAAAGATTTCAAAATGTTCTTTGACCAAAGAATTAAAACTGATAAAACGCTGTTAATGCTGTTAGACAACTTAGACTTATTATTAAAAAATCGGCTATGAGTCCTTTACAATACTTAACTGAACAAAATATTGGGTTGTTACTGAGGACCACATGAAATTGAATGATATTTATGAGAGTGAACATCTATGACTATTTTCAGTGGACTGTGAAATTGGGGGTCAAAACTCCTATTAAGAAAGATCATATCATAAGGAATATGTGTACTAAGTATCAAGTTGATTGGCCTTCAACTTCATCAAAAACTACCTTAACCAAACACTAAGAATCTGAGTCGGGATGGACTGAAAATCATAAGGCCCTATGTGGGGCACAATAAGTACTTGACATCCACCAATAGTTGAGAATCTGAATTCTTCTCTCAATCTGCTGTGTTTTTATAGAACTCTACAATTTCAATTCAAATTTAACGAGTGATTATTTTTTCTCTTTACAGGAAAAAAAGAAGGAGTAAATTAAACAGAAACAGATTAATGGACAAGATTGAAGAACTTTATTTTCTTAATGACATCAGACATCTTTATTGGAAGGATGCAGAGAAAATACAAAAAAAATAAACTATTAAACTTCCTTTTTGATTTCATATGTTGTGATACTTTGCTTATTTTGTACATTTGAAATTCTGTCAAAGTTAATTTTTTGAGAATTTTGTATTTACCCAAACAGAAACATCTAATTCAACGTTAATGCTTCATCTAGCTGGGCTATAAACACAAAGAAATAATTAATTATCTGCAAGATATTGATACCCCAAAATCAAGGCACATCATTGGTAATGGACACAGCTATTTATAAAAGGTTTCTAGCAGTGCTAACAAATTCTGAAGAAAAATAAAACTTAGATTTTAACATGACAATTTGGTTTATTGAATTAAAGAAAGAAATTCTACAATATTCAAGTCTTGTTTCTATTACTAATCCATAGAAATTCTAAACTAAAAGATTTATTTGATAGTTTTTGTGCTCATGATTGCATGCTGCATCATGGGTATTTTCTTTAAATCACCAATTTTTATATTGTCTAATTGAAAACCTTGTATATTTCTTGAAGGTTCATTGGTAAAATACAATCAACCATTATTTTTGCAACAGTTCTTTATTAACAACTGATGCTTAATATTTTTTAAATTGCATAAAATTGGAAGTAAATTGTAATAAAGCACTTATTAAAATCTTATATTTATTTATTTGTTTATTTTTCAACATACAGATAGTAAAGTATAAAAAGCCATGGAATATTGCCATCTTCAGCAAGCAGATAAATTCAGTATTAATGATTGTAGTAAAAAGATAATTTATAAATGTTGATATCTGAGAAACACAAGGCTGTAAAAGTTATAGAATACAGAAATATACCAACAAGTAATTAGAAATCTTATCTTAGTTTAAGGAGTATAATCTGCTGGTCTTAGACTTAATTTGAACCAAATATGTTGAAAAATTATAACATGCTTGAAGGCTAAATTCAGAATTATGTATTTTTTGGCTCAATGATTGATTGTAAAATTTTTAGGTTTCTTAAAGACTAGATGGGTTTGATTTTCTGAATAGATTTTTAATTTGTAGTCGCACTTTTTCTTTTTACTGCTATGATTTGTAAATAACAGCTAAATAAAGTTTTTTTTGTGAATGGAAACTTTTTAAAGTATTAAAATGTTCTACGCATGAAATTTTTACTCCATATTATTTGTAAACTTTGAAGGAATTGTCATAAACCATTATATAACAATTGGTTTTGGAATATCTCACTGTTTTTACTGTAAGAAAAAAATTGTACTATCTCAAGTGGGTTCTGGTTTCATATGTTAATAATCATTTATTCAGAAGAAAAATACTTAAACAATTTGATATCAATTATTTAGAATCAAAAATATTTTTGAAATTGTCAGGGTATGTTTTTCAGTTCAGGTTTGAAAATTGGAAAAGCCATTTTTTTGTAAATTAAGCATGTTAGGAACTTTTTTTTTATTATACATTGTTAAGAAAGGTAATTGTAAGTATTAAAAAACAAATATATTTAAGTTGCATGTTATGTTAAAAAAATATGATTTACCATGTATGCTTGAAGAATTTTAATTCCTGATATTAAACTATTGCTTTTGAATGTTAAGTGTATCTTTATATAAGTAAGGCCATCATATCAACTTTTAATTTCTCTTGTACATTTATATCAATCTTATCTGATATATGAGCAAAATTATGGATTAACTGATTTTTGTTTCATTATCATTTGAAATCAAGGAATGAAATTCATCCAGTTATCTTGCCTCGTTGAACAAGTTATAACTGTAAGGAGAAACTGAAGGTTAATTTTGCATGGCCTAATTGTTAAATGTTTTTCTTTTCATATTTTAAGTTCCTCTGTTTAATACAAGAGTATATAATTATATAATCATTGTTTGCTTTGCCAATCATTTTGTTTTATATTATAGTTTTGAGGACAAATATTTTGTGGTGAATATTTTATTTACATTTGGTTAAGTTTATATAGTTGTTATCTCCCCTTGGTTTAATTTTTTTTTTTTTTTTATAAATTCTAAAATTTACGACCATTCCATCTTTAACCACCAAACATTTGTTTCCTACAGAATTATAATATCTTTCATTGTTTATTATGGTAATAAAAATTGTGAAAAAAATAATATATCTTTCTTTTAAGCTTTTAAAATCATAATTTGATCTTTTGTCCATCGCAAAAATAGCATTGTTGGTGTGCAAGATTTTGTGATGAAAGTTGAAATGAATAAGAGTTATATAGGCAGGTAACTGAAAGAATCTGAAACATTGGAATGCATTGTTACCACTCTACCCTGATAACTTGTACAAGCTTGATTGGAGAATACTGTTGATACTCATCCAAAAAATTTAAATCCTGACAAAAGTCTTGAAATTTTTATAATTTTATGCCCTAATGTGAATTACTTACATAGTCATTTAATATCTGTTGGAACTAGGTTTGTTTTGCCTTTGATTCAAGCACTTAGTTTAATACTAATATGAGTCATAGAAGTGTTTGTAAAGCAGTTATATAGTTTGAAACTATTCTGGTCTACTCATCGACAGTCAAAAGTTACTTAGTTGCTTCTTCAAAGTTGTATGTACTATTCTTTAAAAAAAAATGTGTCTAACAGTCTGGTCAACATCAAAAACTTTTTTTAACCCTTTTTCCCTACTATTTGGCATCTAGTGTCCTTCTTGTACTTTCACATTTGAATCCAACAGAAGGAAACAAAAGTTTCCTGACAAATTCCTGTCCAAGCATTGTTACTTTGAATCATCAACAAACATTACTTTTTACATGTTTTATAAGCCTGTTTACAGGACGTGTTATGGTTGTCTGTATGTCCATCTGTTGTCAACATGTCGGACATTTACTCTATAACACTTCAACCAATTTGCATAAAAGTTTGGTGAATTGTTTATATCTATTGACGTGATTTCATTTTCATTTTTTTCAAATTTTAGGTTTTATGTTCCCCAGTTATGGGGTTTTATTCATTTTTAAAAAAGGGGATTTTCCAGTTTTGGGACAATAAATCGAAGAATGCTTTCAGCAACTTGCAACGAATTTTGGTGAATTAATTATATTTATTGACATGAGCTCCCTTTCTATTTTTATAAATTTTTGATTTTATGTTTCTGAGTTAATAGAGGCTTTTTGTCGAGCCTGCAACTTTTGTTGCAGAAAACTCAACATAGGGATAGTGATCCGGCGGCGGCTTTAGCTAACTTCTTAAAAGGTTTATATTTTAGAAGGTGAAAGACCTGGATGCTTCATACTTTGTATATAGATGCCTCATGTTACGAAGTTTCCGTCAGTCACATGTCCAATGTCCTTGACCTCATTTTCATGGTTCAGTGACCACTTGAAAAAAAAGTTAAGAACTTTTGTAATGTTGAATTCTCTCTTATTATAAGTAATAGGATAACTATATTTGGTATGTGCATACCTTGCAAGGTCCTCATGTCCGTCAGACAGTTTTCACTTGACCTCGACCTCATTTCATGGATCAGTGAACAAGGTTAAGTTTTGGTGGTCAAGTCCATATCTCAGATGCTATAAGCAATAGGGCTAGTATATTTGGTGTATTGAAGGACTGGAAGGTGTACATGTCCAACTGGCAGGTGTCATCTGACCTTGACCTCATTTGCATGGTTCAGTGGTTATAATTAAGTTGTGTTTTGGTCTGTTTTTCTCATACTTTATGCAATAGGTCTACTATATTTGTTGTATGGAATGATTGTAAGGTGTACATGTCTAGCAGGCATATGTCATCTGACCTTGACCTCATTTTCATGGTTCAGTGGTCAAAGTTAAGTTTTTAAGTTTTGGTCTTTTTATCTAATATAATATGCCAAAGGGCAACTATATTTGGTGTATGGAAATATATTATGATCTATATGTCAGTCCCGCAGGTTTTATTTGACCATGACCTCAATTGCACGGTTCATTGCACAGTGTTAAGTTTTTGCATTTTGGTCTATTTTTCTTGAACTATAAGTAATAGGTCAACTATATTTGTTGTATGAAAGCTTTGTTAGCTGTACATGTCTGCCTGGCATGGTTCATCTGACCTTGACCTCATTTTCATGGTTCATTGGTCTTTGTTTAGCTATCTTGGTTAATGTTAAGTTTATGTACCTTTGTAATAAAGCTTTATACTTAGGACTATCAACATAATATCAATGATTAGTAAAGAAGGCGAGACATTTCAGTGTGTGCACTCTTGTATTCATCAAAAAGGGTTTTTTTTCCCCAGTTTTCAGACAATTACGCAAGAATGCTTTCACCAACTAGCAAGAAATTTTGGTGACCTGTTTACATCTATCGATGTAAGCTCCTTTTAGAATTTTATAAATTTATGATTTTACATATCTGAGTTATGGGGTTTTATTCATTAAAACGGGGGCATTTTCCAGTTTTCAGACAATAACTCAAAAATGCTTTCAGCAATTCTCATGAAACTCTGGTGAATTGTTTATATCTATTGATGTAATCTCCCTTTTGATTTTTCTAATGTAACATCGAGAAGTAATTGAAAGAGGTCTGGTAGGGGCCGATTTTGTCCTCAAAAGATTTTGAACACTTTTTAAACACTTATTATTTTTTTTCTGATTCTACCGCTGGTCTATAAACATTTAAGTGTCTATTTCAGTTGATTCAATTAGTTTATGTGAAAGATTTTAACTGATTTAGTCATTGAAGACGCTCCGATTCAAGCTTAAAGAGGCTCGAGGGTATACAAATTTCAGAACAAAATTAAACCTTTGCTTTGCATTACAAATTTAATTTGTTACCTTTTGTAGTTGTTACTTTATCATATGGTACAAAAATCATTCAACACAATCACTTCGTGTTGGTCCCAGATGACTTTTAAAATGTATAGATCATTGAAAAAGTTCCAAATTATCTCCCTTTGGTGGAAAAATGCCATTTTTTGGCTTTAAAATTGAAATTTCTTTTTTTAACTCATCGGTGACCTACATTTTTTAATATAATTTCCATATAAGCTGTACTTAAAACTAAATTATTGTAAAATTGAGCGATTTCTGTTATAAATTTCTTTTTTTATTTCGATATTACCTTTATCTCTCCGATTACTTCAACAGAAAAAACCCACCTTTACAAAAATGTATGCTTCTTTCGAAGGCAGATTGTGAGAGCAAATGAACGGTGACCCCACTTTTTTATTTTATTTTTCTATTAACTATAAGATAAAGTTTATTTATAGAAAAATATAGACAAATCCTATATAAATGATTTAGACCCGCGAACCCCCTTAATGTGAAAAATCTATCAAATATGCCAAAAAATGTCACTTATCAAATGGTTTTTGTCAAAAATGAAAGTGGCAGCATCCGTGTTCATCCTCAACCTTTATATATGTTATGTATTATCATCAAATACAACCTACATTTCAATATTAAGAATGAACGCAAATGTGGCCACTTTCAGTTAAGACTGAAACCGTCTAAAATTTAACTAGATTGCTAAAATTGTGAAGATTGCAGCAATTTAGCATGACTTAATGATATATGTGCATTGTATTGTCAAAAACAGCCCATATTTATGTAGCAGAAGCATTCTACTTAATTTCCAATAAATAACTAAAAGTTCACATTTAAACAATTTTGCAAAACTACTATATTTTGGGGCCAAAAAAGGGTCTTACTGGACCTACTCCTTTATTCTTTGAAAATGTGACAGGCGCATCATGTGCTTATGGGGCAGCTGTTTGTTATACTTAAGTACCATTGTTGGTACCGATTGGAAATTAAATGTAGGCTCTGAAGGAATTCAAATATACGTCGAAACCCTTCAGAAAAATTACGTTGTTATTCCTTTTATAACAAATGAAATCAATTGTAAACAATGCAGAAATGTTTTTCAAAAGGTATCTTCCAAGTGTTTGGGCACAGGACGTTTGCGCTTTTTTTACCTTTAAAATGATATAAATTTTGAATCACCTGTATTATTAGTCGTCTATCTGTTATTTTAAAGAGAAGTAATATTATTACGTAGATGAATTTAAGTTATATTTGTCATTATTACGACAAATGGTGCAGACAGTTCTACTCACTCATGCATTCTGTTAAAAAAAAATCTTTTTTGAAGAGCATCATTTAACAAAAAGCGGCGAAATACATTACGATTTGTTATAATATTGATGAACAGGCACCCCAGAATTGTGAAACATGATTATTTATTTGAAATATGTGCGAAATACCATTCAGAACAGATAAGAGCTAAAAAAAAATCGGTTCTTGGGCTTCAGATATCAAGCGAAAACTAACCTGTGATGACTGTACGTGTTTTCATGTCTTTACAATGTTTTCTTTTAATAGTTTTAGCTGTATATAAACTTTTTAACAAATATCAATGTGCTAAAAAATGTGCTACTATGCGATGATTTTTAAACTTTTAACTCTACCAGGTCAAACCTGCCGGTCCCAAGCCCGGACAAAAGAGGAGGATAGTTATAAAAACAAAATATTGCAAAAGCGCAAATGTCCTATGTAAAAGGCGCAAATGTCCTATGATTTGAAGCGCAAGTGTCCAAAAATAAAAGCTCAAAATTAAATGTCCTATGAAAAAGCGCAAACGTCCCGCGCCGGTTGGTTTAAAGTCCAATTATTGAATATGGCTTCTGAGACGAGAACAAAATTCGTTGATTCAAAACACTTCAATATTTTTCTCTTCAACCAATGAATGAATTATAAACGAAATTAGACAGTAGTGCTCATGTGAATGTCTGTAAGAAGTATGGGTACTTTCAGTAATTTGAGATAGATTCCAGAAGACGTAAAAAGTATATAAGCATAATAGATTTATTTAAAGTCGGGTATACATATATTTAGTATGATGTCCATGTTCATTAAACTAGTACAACATTTGTTATTTAGGGGCCAGCTGAGGCCCACCTCCGGGTGTTGTTATTTAGGGGCCAGCTGAAGCCCACCTCCGGGTGCTGGATTTTCTCACTGTGTTGACCCATTGGTGGCATTCAGCTGTTTTCTGCTCTTTGGTTTGATTGTCTTTTTAACATCGTCCCCATTTCCATTCAGGGCCGTAACTACATTGAGGCAAATGCCTCATGTTAGAAATTTCAAAAATAAAAATAAAATGAAACAAAAGATTGTCTTCATATCAAATTGTGTCTAGCAAGAAGCAAGTTCTCTTCACTCTCTGGTGTCGCCCCTGCATGTTTTTCGTGATCCATGTTTCTATTTTTCTTTTAGTTTTCAGAGTTGATGGTCTATTGTTTGTACTTCTGTGTCCTGGTTTTGTCTTTTGTTCAGTTATTGTCCTATACTTAATGACTATAGTCGGAGTGTTGATTTTCATTTGTAAACGTGAGGCTTTGCAATGATGCATGTCCACCGATGTCGAGACACTGTTCCAGAAAACATTTTAAGAATATACGATGGTACTGGACACAGAAAAAAATTGTCGTTTCTGCATGGAGAATTGAACTTGATATCAAAGATTACAAAACTGTTTTTGGTAGATAAATCTATATAGCTGACATTCATGGTTTTAATTAAAGTAAGGTCGCCAATTTCCTGGTATTAAATAATTTGAAAAAAATATAATGTATTGCCATATGACCTTTAACATTGAAGGATTAAACTTGCATTAAGTCGTGTTCAGACCCTTTAACAGAAAATATAGGAATATGGGGTAAACGTGCACGGGACAGGCTAATCGCATACAAAGTCAATGCATCGAAAAAATACAAATGATCAATGGTCAAAGTTTTTATTCATGTTTTTCATCTTGATAGTAGCTGGAGGGTCTTCAAAAAAAAAAAATCATTAATACCGTAAAACAAGGTAAAGATCAGGTCGGATCCCTATTGTTGAATTAATCAGTACTAGTACTTAAAACATAATACTGCACTGTCACTATATTTAAATCTAGTATAGAAAAATCAACAAAGTCTTAGCACAATACAAGATAAGAACAGACAGACTAGATAATTCCCGCGGCACGCAGTAAAGCGTGAATTTATTGTCTTCTCGGTAAAGTATTTCCGAGGCGTATGAATTTTTGGCGCCAAAAATTGTAGTGGTAAATAGATAGTTTTATGAGTATCACTTCTAGCTGTGTACGTTAAATTTTTTCATAAGCATAAAGAATGCTCAATTTGACAATTGTTAATTTTTAATGGTCTGTTATATATAATTTTTATATATATGGTATGGTTATATAACTGTAATCGGATTTGGATTATATGTTGTCTTATAAATTTTTTATAGCCGTAGTCTTCGGACTAAAACTCCCTTTTATTTAGTTAGATTGAGCATTTTTTGTACATGCACTTTTATGTTTTATGAGTGCGGTCCAACACTTCAGTTTCGCATGGCATTGACAAAAGGACGCAGGTTTCCAATTGGTTTTTCCTGATCGGCCACGAAACAGTATTTTGTGTGTTTTGAATATTGATAATTTGGAAGATGATGGCAAATAGTATTTTGTATATATGTTATGTTATAATATTGCTGTATTGTAATAAAAGCGGCAGCTCAGAAAAGATATACGCAGCGAGCTAGTCAACAAACTTAAGTTTGTAGTTGAGTTATTTTTCTCAGATGCTAAAGTACATGAGTATAGTGAAGACAGACAAATTCAGTTTAATAATTATGAGATTTACGATTTTTGCTTTACCTACATATCGGTTTTTTAGGCAGTTAAGCTGCCTTATGCGAGCACCCTAGATTTGTGTTCTACCCAATAAATGCAGAAATATGTGCCATTGTTATTATCTAGCTGGATGTTTATGTTATTTATAACTAATTGGACAGTTTTTTCATACTTTTAATTCTTGATTACAAAAAATATGACCAGAAAAACCTTAAATGATCGTCGATTTATCCAAAAGATCATTTGAAGTCGCACATAGTAAGTAGGGCACATTAGGAATCTTTATGTAGTTTATTATCCCCTGAGATTTTGGCTAAGCTGTCAAAGAACAAATGTATGAAATGTTTAATCGCCGAAAATCTCTATCGACCTGTATTTTAGATTTCACAAATGGCAAAAGTCGTAGGAATATTGTTTGTCGTCAATACGTAGTCAACTACGTCAGTAGTCTTAAAATAAGTTCCACTGTTCATGCTGTTGGCGGCAATTTAAAATTATAAGACGAAATTTTTATATCTTTTGAATTTGGAGGCAGGGGTTCAAATTAACGGTTGTCCGAGGTCTGCGACCTTCCACTTTTGCAGTCGGACTTTCGACTTGGTTACTAGCTACGCTCGACATGCCCGACTTGAGAGGCCTGAAATAAAAAAATAACTTTAAAGTCTTTGTAAACCTTTTTACCAAAATCTCCTAATAAACGATCTCAAAACTTGTTTTTAGCATTATTATTCATGACAGCGATGTTCATTTAGTTCAACTGCTAGCTTTATACAGAAAATCGCCGACAAATAATGCGTAAATTCGAGTAAAATCGTAACTGACAAAAACAACATCGAAAACAAAATGGCTGACATGAGAAAAAATTCCAATATCGGATCCGATTCCGGAAGCGGATATGGGTAATTCCGGGTTTTGGCGATTAACTTTAAAAAAAATTCAGACAGATGACAAAATACCAGTGTCGGATCCAGAACTTTTCCTAAGGGGGGGGGGGGGGGGGGGGGGGCGCTGACTGACCTAAGAGGGGGCCCGCTCCAGTCATGCTTCAATGATTCCCTATATAATCAACCAAATTTTTCCCACGAAAGGGGGCCCCCCCCCCCCCCTGGATCCGCCTATGACTACATCTTTGCATGGTAAATAAATATAAACACTAGAATTGAAACCAAAACTTAAAGATATATGTAAAAGAATGAAAAAACAGAAAATATTTTGTACTTTTTGACAAATTTTAATGTCAAAATCCAATACATTGTGAGTCTTTGTGACGGCTTGAAACAGTATATCTAAAATATATATGGTCCTGGTGACAGTATAAATTTTCTTAATCAGTAATAAATATTGGTAAAGCAAGTTTGATGCTTTTAAAGTGTAAACATTTTACTGCAATTTCAATGGGTATTTTTTTCCCTCAATTTTGATGGGTCAGTTAAAATAGCTTGAAGTTTCTTATCATTTTACACATATAGTGCAACTAGATTATATGATACCTGAATGTAAGCAAATAATATGATATGTATGTGGAG
Source organism: Mytilus edulis (assembly GCA_019925275.1). Classification (NCBI taxonomy): domain Eukaryota; kingdom Metazoa; phylum Mollusca; class Bivalvia; order Mytilida; family Mytilidae; genus Mytilus; species Mytilus edulis. The sequence continues at coordinate 84,309,449 of CM034358.1, read as the reverse complement.
TCCTTTTGGGCATTCTACCCCTCCTGTTTGATAACTTTGAAACGGATGAGATCCCCACTTCTCAACCATAAACATTCATGTATGGGACTATATAACTAATCAAATGAAATATAGGTGAAGTCCCTAGGGTCACCCACCACCTCCTGCTTTAGAACTTAGAAACGGTCGAGATCCCCACTCCTCAACCATATTTATTCATGTATGGGACAATATAACCAATCAAATGAAACACAGGGGGAGTCCCTGGGGTCACCCCACCCCTCCTGTTTGGAAACTTTTAAACAGTCGAGATCCCCACCCCTAAACCATATATATTCATGTATGGGACAGTATAATAAATCGAATGAAATATAGGGGGAGTCCCTGTGGGTCATCCCACCCCTCCTGTTTGAGAACTTGGAAACGGTCGAGATCCCCACCCCTAAACAATATATATTCATGTATGGGACAATATAACAAATCATATAAAATATAGGTGGAGTTCGTGGGGCCACTCTACCCCTTCCTGTTTGAGAACTTGGAAACAGTCGAGATCCTCACCCCTTAACCATATATACTCATGTATGGGACTAAATAACAAATTGAATAAATTATAGGGGGAGTCCCTGCGGTCACCCCAATCCTCCTGTTGTTTGAGAACTTGGAAACAGTCGAGACCCCCACCTTTAAATTAAACCATATATTTTCATGTATGGGACAAAAGAACTAATCAAATGAAATATATGGAGAGTCCTAAGGGTCACCCTACCCAATCCTGTTTGATAACTTAGAAACAGATGAGATCCCCACCCCTCAACCATATATATTCATGTATTGGACAAGATAACAAATAATGAAGTATAGGGGAAGTCACTGGGGTCCCCCACCCCCTCCTGTTTGAAAACTTGATAATGGTCGAGATCCCCACCCCTAAACCATATATATTCATGTATGGGACAATATAAAAAATCAAATGAAAAATAGGTGTAGTCCCTAGGGTCACCCCAAACCCTCTTGAGAACTTGTAAAAGATTGAGATACCAACTCCTAAACCATATTCATTCCTGTTTGTCATTTCAAAAAGATCGAATGACATACAAGGTCAATCTCATAGGCGTCACATATGCATATCACTTTGCTAGACCTGACACCTGTCATTTTATTCCAAACTTAGACATCATGGACTTGGGGTGAAGGTGGGAGTCATTTACATTTACTATGGACAGGTCAGTCAGACCTCACCATTGATCCCTGTAGTAGTAAACATTTGTCTGATTTGTGTCTCATAACTTTTGTACTGTAGAACACAAACTCAGTTTTCTTTCCAGGGAAGCAAGTCCATTCATACAAGCTCGTACTAAAGTCAACTTGAACTACAAACAGTCAACTAATACGAACAATTACGATCAACTAGAAGAACTGCAATCATTGCGAATTTGTACCACTGCTGACTCAAGACTCATGACCACGAAAAAACATATACTTGATATAGACGTTGCTATTGAAGACCTTGATAAATTATGAATTATTTGCCTTAATGAATAATTCATTAAATGAACATAAATGTACAAATATATATAAATGTTTAATGTTTGTTCTTTTAAATCTTTAAACAAAAATTGAAGCAACATTGCCACAGTTTTCATAATTATGTTTGCCTTGGTTTTTGGTTAACTGCCTACAGTGCTTACAGCGCTTTGATTTAATGTTGTCCCTATAAAACCTGAAAGTCTTAAATTACAATGAATCTATGTTTTTGCTTTGAGACTAGAATATTGCCGAAAAATTAGCTGCGTTTCAATGTAAGAAAGAGTCGGGATATGCGCAGAATGCACGATTTTGCGTTCATTTTCTCAGAGCTTCTAGGGGGCCTTGAGCGGCACCCAAACCCCTCGTCAAATTTTTTTCGCCCCGATACGCTCGGCGAAAATAAAGTTTGCCTCACTATCAAAAGAGGCTAGTTACGGCCCTGCCATTCTCAATTGTATATAGCAATACAACATAAGCCATAGAGCTTTTATCCGACATACCTATATGTTATAGGTGACATTGAAAACAATAAGAAATTGTCAACAGGTAAAATAAAAATCAATTCAAGCAGAACTGTTCCTCAGGTAATATTTTTTACCATCTGTTTTATTATTAAAGTTTGCTCTGATGAGCTGTATTGCTTTACCATTTGTATAAGATCTAGATACACACAGGTGAATAGTTCAGGCTCAATGGAGCTTCCAGTTTTATTTTAAACTTGATGCACCATTAGGCATTGAATAATGTGGATGTTTTAAAAGATGGTTAAATTGACTTATTCTGCAATAGTCTATTTCTGTTTAAAGTCATAAGAAACGAGTGACCGGTGAAAAATAATGTTCTTCCAATTCTTGAACCAATGCATACAAACATCATAAACTTAGTCTTTTGTGCACGAATTTATCATTTTTTCGTGTAAATTTCGTATAATCGTCAATTTTTTTTTCAATCGGTTAGTGATGTTGTGAAAATATGGCAGGTAATTAAAGTTCGTGTTTTGAAGCCGAAGTTTAACGATTGTCACCTGTTTGCCAACAATCGACAAAAAATTAACATAAGCACGGAAATTGAGCACGTGTTTAACATGTGAATTTAGATAATAGTTTATTTTAAGGACATCCATGTGTATTGTGATCACCGGATTTTTACGAGATGGGTCACACTGAGGTCACTTTGCATACTGAAAATATGTCGGGGGGGGGGGGGGGGGGGGGGGGGGGGAAGGAAGCAATTAAAATAAATGTAAACTTCTTCTAAATATGAATAAATTAAAGAATTTTCTTCAGAAAAAAAGTATATGTTCATAAGTTTTATAATGAAAACTATCCATTGAGTTATAACAAAAAACATATGCATTATTTTTTTTGATTTGAGGTTTCTTATGACTTTAAATAAAAATGTTAAACTTTTCTGACTCAAACAAAAACCCATACCCCCTGAAGTTAAATGGTTGTTCCCTTATATATAAATGCTTAAGAGTTATTACATTAAATGCAGGTTTGACAAAGATATTGGTGTCCAGAACACGAACCCACCAAAACTTGGGGTGACCTCAGTAGCTCTGACCGGAAGATTTAGCAGATCCTGCTCCACATGTCATGTCCCAAGGCATGATGAAGCCCGTAAAAAGTTTTTGTCTCGTTCATTAATTTGTACATAAACTAGGCTGATAGTTTTCTCATTTGAATTGATTTACATTTGTCATTTCGGGGTCTTTAATAGCTAATTATGCGGTATGGTCTTTGTTGAAGGCCGTTTGATGACTGATGGTTGTTAATTTCTGTGTCATTTGGTCCTTTGTGAAGAGTTGTCTAATTGGCAATCATACCACATCTTCTTTTTCCATAAAAGAGATGTGAACAATTATCGATCTCCGTATTCTCTTTAACAGCAAGCAAATCCTAAGCTATTAAAGGCACTGGTATAGCGTAAGATACCAAAGGGGTATTCAAACTCATATGCCAAAAGCAAACTGACATTGCCGGAGCAAACGAAAGAAAAACGAAGTAAAGACGGGGACACCAGTACACAAAACACAGCATAGAAAACTGACCTAGAAAACTGGGCAACAATAACTAAACAAAACCCGCGGGTGACCTCGGGTGCTCCGGAAGGGACAAACAGTGAAACTTTAAATTAACAACTGGCTGTTTGCTTCTTGTCCAATTTTCTAATATAAAAACAACATTTATATATAAATAAGAAGATGTGGTATAAGTGCATACGGGGCAACTCTTCATCCAAGTCGCAATTCGTAAAAGTAAACCATTATTTGTCACAATACGGCCTTTAACACGGAGCCTTGGTTCACACCCAACAGCAAGGACCCATATGTTCTGATATAAGTTTCAGACGTATTGTTCATCTTGCCGTGTTGCTATTTTGTTAGTTTTACAGCATTTTTAATCTGATTTAAAGCATGTATAATCTGTCCGGAACCATAAAAAAATTATCATTAAAGGCTTGATTGATACCCAGACTATTGTCCCTATTGCCCCGAGTTTCGAACCATCACGTTTTTCACCAGACGTGTCAATATTTGGAACAGCTTGATAGGTCAGTTTGATAGTATTATCTAAACTTGAACTAGCGGTCAAATTTTATAACTTTATGTTACATGTTTCTAATTTTGAATGTATTACAGTCATCTGCAGAACTATAGGATTTTAAAAAGAGAGGAGGCACAACCTATGCAGAAGTAAAAACATGTAAAACGTATATCATACATACTCCCCCTACATCAACCTCTGCAAGTAGTAGTATTCAAACAAAAACGAGTCAAACAGATATAGTAATGACGGAATAAAACCGATAGTAGCAAGCACCCACAGGCACTTGTCTCTATTTTCTTTTAACAATAATTAATATACTTTAATATTCCATTTAGGTTGCGTCACGTTATAGGGGTATTTTTTTTCGGAAATAAGCGCCTGGACAACCACCATTAACCTGAATTGTAGAATCTTTAATATTGAGATATAAGAAGATGTGGTATGAGTCCAATCAGAAGTCATGAAAAATTGTGGTCTCCTCACTTGACGGCATCAAGTCAAAGTGAGGGGGAAATTAATTTTATGTTAACAAAACTGTCTTGAGATTTTGATGGTAAGGATAGGGTCGGAACAAAGCTCTTATTCATTGAATATAATTTATCTCTTGAAATTTTGCCTAAAATTCTTTTCTGCTATTAGGAGGATTCTGCAGGTGAGGATAAGATTTATATAAGAGCATATTTTTTTAGCCTTATTAGCAATGCATTATAAATTTTAAAATATCCATGATGGACAGACACCCAAATTAAAAAACTTTCTATATATTCACATAAGCACGCGCACATCTTAAATACTTGAAACCATACATTTTATTTGTATATATTTTTCAAGAAAATTAAATCATAAATCGGTTATTTCATGAAATTCTAAAGATTTATTGTAAAATAACTGCATGGTTTCTGCCACCTGAACAACAGGTTCCTTAATAGTAACTAGAAAACTTTTAATATGAAGTATTTGTTTTACATGAATTTTTGTAAAAATCCTTTTAAAGTCTGAGACGTTTAAAATTATCTTATGACCAAAAGATTACGAAACCGTCTTAAATCAAATTTAATCTAAAATATATTAAGGTAATCGTATTGATAAATTTCTCTATGTAAGACGAAATGTTAGTATATTAATACACCCTGAGGGTGTTAGCTCTTTTGGGGTTTATCTGAAATAAGTTACTCCATGATGTAATGTTTTGCAACATGATAGATTTCAATAATTGCACGAGAAGCGAGTCTTAAGCAATATCCTTATTTTTGTTCGTTCGAAAAGCACATGTGATATTAAAAAGCAGGACATCCAATTTAATGGCTTCATGGTGTTAATTAGTTTACTTCTACACTTCGATCGCTCTCCGTGTTAGTCCAACAATCGCAATAATATATGATTACAAATGTTTCTACATTTACTGCTTATCATCATTATCTGTATTAACGGCGAAAGACGCTTTTCTGCAAATAGTTGCATGTTGTGTGTTCTTTGGCCGAGTTCAGTGTTGTCTCTTTGTGATCCTTTGTGACATATTTCCCATTTGTCTTCTCATTTTTATTATTTAATTAATTGTAAAACTGCACTAAACACATTTTCCGTCCAGGCTACACAACCGGCCCCTCCTGCAGTTAAAACGTAAAACATCAACAACCACGTATAAATACGTACTCCCATCACCAAAAAAAATTTACGTTTTGAGAACATCCCTTGACACCAAAACAAACTTATTTGGAATAGACTATACGATTATACAGGTATTAAAAATGTAAGCGGTTCTAACCGGATTTATTGTATATTATCAATTGAAACTATATACATAGGTAGACTATAGATCATTCAATACAATCATATGCTACGATCATGTCGAACGCTCAAGTCGTACCTCCAGGCTCGGTGTCTCTTGAAGATCCGTCAGAATACCGTCCAGAATATAAAGATAAAGATGACTACCGTACGTTCGATATCCACACATCACCCGAAAGAGTGATCAATACATATAGAGCAATGCACACTACCCAGACCCTGGATTATGTGAAAAAGAAAAATGAATATTGGTGCAAATTCAACCATGGCGAGATGAGCATTATGGAAGCGCTAAACATGTTGAACAATTTTATGGATGAGAGCGACCCCGATGTCGATGTACCAAATTCCGTCCACGCATTCCAAACGGCCGAGGGTATCCGACAGAAACACCCTAACAACGAATGGTTTCAAGTTACAGGTTTGGTCCATGATGTTGGAAAAGTAATGGCGCTGTGGGGTGAACCACAATTTTCGACCGTTGGAGATACTTTTCCAGTCGGCTGCCGTCCCGATAAATCGATCGTTTTTGACGCCGAACTTTTTAAAGACAATCCCGATTTACAAAATGAGAAAACCAACACGAAACTAGGAATCTACGAAGAAAACTGCGGTTTGACAAACGTTAACATGTCTTGGGGTCACGATGAATATCTTTACCGTGTTCTGAAAGCTACCGAAAATACTTGCCATCTTCCAGAGGAAGCCTTATACTGCATCCGGTTTCATTCATTTTATCCCTGGCACACTTCCGGTGCTTACAAATATCTGTGCGACAACAAGGACTTGGAAATGATGAAATGGGTGAACGAGTTCAATAAATTTGATCTGTATTCCAAAACTCCAGATATTCCTCCGCTAGAGGAGTTGGTGCCTTATTACACAAAACTTGTGGAGAAATATATTCCGGGAAAGCTAAAATGGTAGAAAAGTCTAAGTCTCACAGAAAAACTTTGACTTGCGGTTATAGTGAAGAAAAAATGCTCAAAGCATGTGTTACATTAGTTTTATAGGATAATTTATATATCGGATCATTAATATGAGAATTCCTTGAATACTTTGGTATTTATATACGTCTATGCAATTTTAAGCTTCTACAAAAGATGTCCCTTTTTATACCTATATTATAGTGTGTCAGTCTATGTTGTTTCAAATCGTTTGTTCACACTGAACACGGATTATCGAGAGACGTAAGATTTTTTAATGATATTGTTTTTTTTTGTAAAAAAAAGAAAAAAAAGTAATTCAAGCACCATCACAACTTTTAAACAGATTCGTTTTAGAATCTACAAATGTTCGTCACTATATGTGATAGGTTAAACGTTTAGCGTCTTATAAATTATTTTCATTTGGTTAGCATATTTTTGGAAGGTACTTGCTCATAAAATATTCCAAATTTAACTTTAAAAACTACATAAAAATCTATACTAGCACATATTTTATTCCGAAAACAACCTTAATTTTGTCAGTTACGAGCTTTTCGCATTTTCACAAATATGGTATCTTTATGTATATTTTTCCGAAAACAACTGAATTTTAAGGAGTCAATAATAAATTTCGCGCTATCCCCATTTCCCCATATACAGTGTACTAGTATGTATATATTGTTCCGGCCGAAAACAAATGCAATTTAGTCAGTAATGCGCGCTATGCGCATTCCTTACTTACTCGAGTTTTTCATCAAATTGGAATTTTCAAAAAAAAAAATACGCTAAAATGTAAATTATGATACGTAAAGAAATATTCTGAACTTTCATGCATTATAAACTGTCTTTTTAAGTAAGATTGACCATCAAATTTTCAGTGCAAATGGGATTTGTTTTAGAATCATGTTTGTATAACACTATTGAGATGGGGTATAATTGACAATGAGACTAAAAATGACAACCATCCATTGCTGTCAATTGTTTAATTGTTCTTTTATAGAAATAAATATGAATATTTAAAAAAATTGTTTTCTTTTATGAATCTTTGTTTGCATGATGAATACTCTATGGTAATGATGGTGCCTCATTGGAATAATGTAAAAACAGCGAGGGGTTTCAGGGATATTTTAAATGGATAAATATTGAATCAATAATAAGAAGAAGATATTTTGTACAAGCATTTGACAAAAAGAAATATTCAGGATCCAAATTTTCCAAATACCTTATAGCTTTAAATTTTGGAAAATAATTTAATGGCGGGGGTTGGGGGATATGACTAAGACGAACAAAACATACCCTTCCTCCCCCTGAAATTTAATGGTTGCTCCTTTAAATGTATGCCAGTCGACTTCTGAATTTAGGTCAACACTATAAATCAGCGAGTTACAATGACTAGAATAGTATGTGTTTTATCTATTATGTCACGATTATTAGACATATTGCATCAACACCTGACTAATATATTAATGTTGTTTATGTTACTATATTTAATGTATACAGTATAACATCCGACTTTGGGATTAACGATCTGTTTTAAGGGACCATCTCATAACTGAAAATGATCCCCGAGAAACAAGATTTTAAAGTCGCTGCATGCGAGTAGGGCCGTGTTCACACCAAACGCCGTGTGCAGTAAACATGTTTAATGTAATGTACACTAGTTTCACATTAAATTTGTTCACATCTATACACCTTGTTAGCTACCTGTACATTAGATTTGTTCACACTTGTAAACTATATGTCATTTAAATGTGCATTTTTTTTGTAGAACCGAATTCAAATTTTCGAACAACTTTTTTAGCAGTTAGGGAACGACCATTTAACGTTTAAAAAAATTGGGGGGGGGGGGGGGGGGGGGGGGGGGGGGGGGATTTTTCCACAATTTGATTTAAAAAAATCGGGTTATTCAGATGATAAGAATGAACAAATATTCTGAATCCAAAGTCCCCCATACATTATAGTGTTAAATATTGAATTGGTACCATCGAAAAAAAAAACTAATTATAAACTTTCGCGAGAGAAAAAAATCTGACTCAGAACATCCCCCCCTTTTTTTTTTAAAGTAAAGTGGTTGCTACTTTCAGAAAGTCAATTTGGATGATTTGCAGTAGTTTGAAGATGTCTCGATTACAGACGAAGAAAACGAATTGCGATGTTAAGGATCACTACATTTCTATCTTTTCTGTTTGTTTCAAATGATATTTTTTCTCCAAGGAGTATTTGGCAAAGGGAGGGGTAATGTTTTTTTTTTTTTTTTATTTCTAATTGTATTTTAACGGATCTGAGAATTATGTGTTCGGCAATGATGATGGATGAGTCTTGATTAGGGGTTAATACAAGGCTACGTAAAGTGTTTTTATAACAAATAAGTATAGCAAGTTTAGACAAATATTTCTGTAAAGAACTTTGGTAATAAGTGTTATAAGTATCAATTTTATATAAAAATTGTATCTTTTTTAAATATACATGGGGAAATTAAAGTTACGAATGCCTAGTTTTGTGTACACTTAACCTACACAAGGCCTACATCGGCTATGGACTGCATGTAGACAAAACATGATTTAAACTACATGTAAACATTGAATTTTATCAATGGGAACGTAATTATGTTTAGTTTATGTGTGAGTTACACTAACACAACACCGAGATTAGGTCCGAGTCAATGTGAACACGGCCTAGCTTAAGCTGTTTAAATTCTTTTCGAATGCCAAAAAGTTCGGACACCATTATAAAATATTTACATTATGTATATAATCTGACGAAACCTTGAAGTGTTTGCACACGTTTGTGCTTTTTCTGACACAAAATTATTACATCACATATCTATGAACTTGTAATTTTTTTTTTCTAAATTGTCCGTTTGTTATTCGTTTTAATTGTTTCACATTGTTCATGTCGTGCCTTTTTACTCGGACTAAATACGGTATTATAAGGTTATCTCATCATAAGACTATGACTTTTAGTACCGTAAATTATGTGACGGAACAATGCCGGTTGTCTCCTATTTATGGAAAACTAATATGAAATTAGCTATAGACAAAAGAACCACATAAAATGATACATGTGTATTTGTAAAAGCTCACTTCTTATTTAAAGACTGCTGCTTTATGAAATCTGTCGGTTTTATAGGGCAAATACTAGTACAATCGCTACTGAATTGGTATGGAATAATGATAAACAAACCGCTTAAATCTGAAGGCGCACGTCAACTGTAATAGGGCGAATGCAGCAGCTGAAACCGTGAAGATAGATATAAAAAGATGTGTTATAAGTGCCAATGAGACAACCCTCCGTCCAAGTCAAAATGTGTAAAAAGTAAACCATAATACTAGTAGGTCAAAGTACGGTCTTCAACACGAAGCCTTGGCTCACACCAAACAGGAATTGCATAACAAAGCACGAAAAACGGCTCAGCATTTAGGTACTTAGCTGGCCTCAAACTCCAGCCTATCATAATGCCGCCTTTTACACATATGTTTATAATTGAGGATGACTAAAGGGAAATTGTCAGAGACAACAACCCGACGAAAGTGCAGAAAACAGCGGAAGACTACAAATGGGTCTTCAATACAGCGAGCATATCCTGACCATATAAAACATTTTGTTAGTTACGGCCCTACGCATCATTTGAAATCTGTGGATAGTTTTCATTCGGCAATCCTCGGTACAGAATCTGCTACTCTTCTTAGATGAGGGTATGGAATCGGCCGAGTTGAGACGAATGGGTAGTTGTCTCACGTACATCATCCTTTATTTATAATGTGACAAATTCTAAAATATAAAAAAATACGAAGCTTACCCCAAAAAGCTAAGCTCACAGGTGTATCCTGGAAACAGGCCAGGTCAATGTTTGATAAAACTTACTTTTAATACATACGTGAATATAAATCAACATTTATTAATAGGGGACTGCTTGTGACTGTGAATGAAACATTTATTATTATCTTATTTTCGTATATATAACATGAAGTATGTTTTACATTGTAAACTTGTTTAGCACAATGCATTTTTTAAATTTTATTTTGTGTATAATACAGACATAGGATAAAGATGATGGTTGTATATTTTTTTACAACACAAGTCTGCAACTACGGTTCTGAAACTACGTTTAGTTGCGACCCAGTTTCGAAAAACTAGCGAAATTTATGTTTTAAAATAACGAAACAAGAATATGCCCGAAGTACACGGATGCCCCATCCGCACTATCATTTTCTATGTCCAATGAACCGTGAAAATGGGATAAACTCGGCATTGAAATTAAAAATATCATATGGGTAACATGTTTACTAAGTTTCAAGTTGATTGGACTTCAACTTCAACAAAAACTACCTCGATCAAAAACTTTAACCTGAAGCGGGACGGACGTACGGACGCACGGACGAACAAACGAGCGGACACACATACCAGAAAACATAATGTCCATAAATGGGGCATAAAAATGACATCTTGTATTTGACAAAATAAACAGCTGTTGCATTTCACAGCCAGTAAAATAGATAAGGTCAAACATTTAGCATGTTAAGGTGGGTGCGTATCAGTCCTTTTGAATTGGTCAGTAAGTTGTCATTACTTTGCGTGCAATATTTTTGTTAAGCATGCAAAGAATGGCATGTATTTTTTCCTGCCTTCTTCTGTACACTAAAAACACGATATTAAACTTACTATAATGTAACAGTTTTGTTAGAACGGGAATCATGTAAATAATTGAAAGCAACAGGTCGTCTTGTTGCGAAAAATGCAAAGAACTTAGGTTCCGAAAATACCGGAAGTGAGCGACGACTGGTGGATAACCTGCCTATGGAATCATTCGTCTCAACTCGGCCGATTCCGTACCCTCATCAGAAGGAGAGTAGCGGATTCTACCGAGGATTGCCGAATGCCTATGGAATATTTATCAATCTAAAAAACCGAACCACGCTAAAAAAAAAAATAAAAAATCAAACTTCGTATCTATACATCACAAATGAAGCAAAACACCTAACTGCGGTGGTTAGCACTGTGCGGTTTGAACTTCACAAAGTTATTAATCTTATTTGGTGCCAACAGCATCAAACAATGTTTGTAATAAAAAAAACTAGAGGTTTTAAAGAGCCTGTGTCGCTCACCTTGGTCTATATGAATATTAAACAAAGGACGCAGATGGATTCATGACAAAATTGTGTGTTGGTGATGGTGATGTGTTTGTACTGAACATTCTTGCTGCTTACAATTATCTCTATCTATAATGAACTTGGCTCTGTAGTTTCAGTGGAAAATGTTAGTAAAAATAAACAAATTTTATGAAAATTGTTAAAAATTGACTATAAAGGACAATAAATCCTTAGGGGTCAATTGACCATTTTGGTCATGTTGACTTATTTTTAGGGTCTTACTTTGCTGTACATTATTGATGTTTACAGTTTATCTCCATCTATAATAATATTCATGATAATAACAACAGCAAAAATTCTGGGGCAGCAACCTAACAACGGGTTGTCCATTTCATCTGACAATTTTAGGGCAGATAGATATTGACCTGATAAACAATTTAACCACAGTCAGATTTGCTCTAAATGCTTTGGTTTTTGAGTTATAAGCCAAAAACTACATTTTACCCCTATGTTCTATTTATAGCCGTGGCGGTCATCGTGGTTCGATGGCCGGGTCACCGGACACATTTTGTAAACTAGATACCCAAAGATGATTGTGGCCAAGTTTGGATTAATTTGGCCCAGTAGTTTCAGAGGAGAAGATTTTTGTAAAAGATTACTAAGATTTACAAAAATGGTTAAAAATTGACTATAAAGGGCAATAAATCCTAAAGGGATCAACTGACCATTTCGGTCATGTTGACTTATTTGTAAATTTTACTTTGCTGAACATTATTGCTGTTAACAGTTTATCTCTATCTATAATAATATTCAAGATAATAACCCAAAACAGCAAAATTTCCTTAAAATTACCAATTCAGGGGAAACAACCCAACAACGGGTTGTCCAATTCATCTGACTGAAAATTTCAGGGCAGATAGATCTTGACCTGATAAACAATTTTACTCCTGTCAGATTTGCTATAAATGCTTTGGTTTCAGAGATATAAGCCAAAATCTACATTTTACCCTTATGTTCTATTTTTAGCCATGGCGGCCATCTTGGTTGGTTGGCCGGGTCACCGGACACTTTTTTTAAACTAGATACCCCAATGATGATTGTGGCCAAGTTTGGTTAAATTTGACAAAGTAGTTTCAGAGGAGAAGATTTTTGTAAAAATTAACAGACGACGACGACGACGGACGCAAAGTGATGAGAAAAGCTCACTTGGCACTTCGGACCAGGTGAGCTAAAAAGTGCTTATTCGAGAAGCTGCCGTGACAAGAAAAATTAGCACTGATTTGTAAAATATCATTTTCTGAGGATTAGATTTTGATTAACATGTAAAGTGTATTGCACTTTTTGTTTTACATGCAAATCGTGTGGTAGTCGAATGATATAAAAACGGTTGTAGTAGGTTTTCGATTAACTCGAATAGTTCTACGCCCTCTAGCGGCCTAAATCCTATCGAGGGCTTGAGCAATCGGAGACCTTTTAGACGGAGATCGGCGGAATATAACGACTGTTGTACATTATAAATATTCACAAATTAATCAGTTTAAAATAACAAACCGGTTATGCAGTTTTAGAGGGGTGTTTAAACGGCGAACACGGAAAACAGAACGGAAACGGAAAACGGAAACAGAATTTTATTATTGTTTTTTTTTTTTTTATCTACATAGGCATGTTTTATATAGTATTAAACATGTTCACAAGTAACCCAAAGGAATGAATTTAAAATAAAAGATTATAAAGCATAAAGTATTAAAATAATTACGAGGAGATGATGAGACTATGTTTTTGAAATATTTGATATTAAAGTCATGTGTACGTCGTTCGTGCGATTCAGGATAGTCTGTTCGACGTTTCTTTAAAAAAAGGTTTGATCAATTTCAAGAAGATAGCAACCCAACAACACAAAAAAAATCTATATAGGCCTAAACAGATTGACATTGGCCTCGATTCTATAAATAGGTTGTCAAGTAATAAACTTTTGGGGAAATCCTCTGCATTATTTTATTCTGTTTTCTTTCTTAATTACCGTGAATCAAGATGAGTGTTGTGGTGTATCTTGTTGTCAGATGATTCTGCATTGGTGATTTTCGTTGTATCTTTTCTTGTATAATGGAAAGAAAACGTGAAAGAAACCTAATAGGACAATGGTGTATGGACAAAATCCAATATGGAAACCAGGGAACTAGAATAGAAAATTGTACATACTTTAATTTTATGAAAAAAAATGACAAAATCTCTCACTACACAAAGCCTTTCTCGCTCTTTTGCAATACTCAAGGATTTGTATAGTAACTCCTTGCAATACTGAAGTTTGCTGTTTGGTATTCAGGTATTTCCATAGAAAAAACATTATATCTCATAGAATTCAAATCAATAAATACGAATTGGTATGCAAAAAGTGGCCTAAATGGAAAAATCAAATTGTCTACGCTGCTTCAAATATTATGCCGCTGAAGTCTTCTCTGAAAATTCAATTTTGCATAGTCAGCAGTTAAAGGCCCCGAAAGAAATGACAATGTAAAACAATTCAAACGAGAAAACTAACGGCCTTATTTATGTACAAAAAAATGAAGTAAATATAAATATGTAACATACAAATGTAGAACAAACGACACTCGAACCACTGAATTACAGGCTACTGACTTGGGACAGGCCCATGCATACAGAATGTGGTTGGGTTAAACATGTTAGCAGGATCCATACCTTCCCCCTAACCTGGGACAGTGGTATAACATTACAACTTAAGAACGAATTTACTATACAAATCCGTTTAAAAGGCGTAACTCCTCAGATGGACACAAATACAAGTGGACGTGGTCGGGTACTTGTACATCACAATAACAATAAGACACTAGACGGTACAGATTTGAGAGTACTCGCAGTTAACTGACAGATATTTCAAAGCCAATAACAACTAATAAAAGAACCATGCATCTAAGACGTAAAGCATTGATGATATTATAATAAGCTAGACGGTAACACAATTACGTTGGTCTATACTATATATATGCTGCAGCATCTTGCAGAAAATGCATGTTTGAGATACTTAATTTGCGGAAATGCACAAATGTCTCCTGTTGTCCACTCATCGGATATCAAGCTGGCATTGATGATTGTGGAAAAATTGGTGAATAATAATATGATAGCTGCTAATTCATTTCATATTTTTTAGGTCTATTTTTTTTACATTCTATGGCCTATTTCTTCTGTCCCTCATACTTTTTATGTATTAAATCCATATTCTAATTGTGTTCTCGCCCATATTTAATTTATTATGTCTTTCCATTTTGGATGTAACGGTTTATTTAGTGGTACATATTTAGTTGATGTCTTCTATATTGATACAATTATAGTGAAATGTTCATTCAATGTTTTTGCTCTGTCATGGTCGTTTTCTGTTGGTTCTAAGACCTGCTTTAGTCTTTAGTGGTATACTTTGCGAGAGTTCTTTTTATCTGACCTGACACTGCTAAGTGAGCTTTCTCGTCGCTTGGCGTTCGTCGTCTCGTTTCGTCTTTAAAGGTTAACTTTTACAAAATTTCTCAGTCTCTGAAACTACTGGGCCAAATGTTATTGAACATATGTCTTTAAGGGAGTCGCCTGATAGTTTTGGTTAAACTTTGCAACAATTACTATTGGTGTATCTAATTTAAAAACTGTGTTGGATAACCCTGCCTGTCAGACAAGTTAGCCGACATGGCTTAAATTAAAACATAGGGATACAATGCAAGTGCTGTCTATTAAGAGGCGCTATGAATAACGAAAACCTGATGTAAAAAAACGTGTATAAACTGACATCGGACTCGGACTTCTTTTAAAAAGAGTTTTACCTCGTGTATGCTTCATATATGTTTCTTTATTCTACATTCCCTAGCCTGTCCCAAGTCAGGAACCATTGGCCTTTGTTAGTCTTCAGACTGTCTTTATATATTTTTCAATTTCATCTCATTTATATTTTCTGGAGTTTAGTGTGATGCCCATTTTCACTGAACTAGCACACAATTTTATTTAGGGGCCAGCTGATACCACTTTCGGGTGCGGGATTTTCTCGCTGCGTTGAAGACCCATTGGTGGCCTTCGGATGTTGTCTGCTCTTTGGTAGGGTTTGTTGCCTCTTTGACATAATCCCCGTTTTCATTCTCAATTTCATTAAAATGATGAGCTATACCTAATGTCCATTCACGTAAAAAACAGTCAAATGACTTCTTACAGGAGTTATCGACCTTATATGACGAATTTTCTCACTTGCATGTTCGCCTGTTATATTGACATATATGGTAAATAGATAAAACTTTTAATAGCAAAAATTAAAAGCAAGACAAGATCTATTGATTTTTATAGTTCTTTATTTCCCCCTTAAATCCCGTCTATATAAAAGTTTCTTTCCGTTTCCGTTTCCGTTCCGTTTTCCGTTTCCGCCGTTTAGCAACACCCGTTTTAGAGATATATTTATGGATAAAAAAGAAGTTCAGGAATTTATTTGAAAACACCCTTTTTTATTAATCTATCACAAAACATGAAATTAGAAATTTTAAAAAATATTTTAGACAAGTAAAAAGTAAAAATGCCCAAATCAGAAAATGATATCAGTATTTTCAAGTTTCTCTCGTCGCGTTTATAAGCAAACTAGATATTTTGGAAAGGGGTGAAAATTCCGATGATTGAATATATACCGCTGAGCGGAGTGACGCGTAAAAAAGATTCGACGATCTGATGCTAAAAATTGATACATGATGTTTTTTAGTTTATAGGCAGCCAAAAAACGGGGGTACGTTTTGTAACCACCACTATCATTTCTTTGACCACAATTCCTTGGTATCATCTTGAATTTTAAATGAAAGAGGATATGTGATAAATTCAAGCGAAAAAGAAATACGCCGGTCATTTTCCAATATTCCAACGACTTCAGATTTTATTTATAAACTTGAAATTTAAAATTAAATGAATCATTTAAATAATGTCATGACAGATATAAATTATGACTAAAAGTCAACAGTACATTGTTGACGATTGTCACAGACGGTCTTGACCTTTTCTAATTTATTTTTCATATCATTCAGCTTGTTTTGCATAGAAAGTTGAAAACAATGTACTGGTATTACCATACTTAGTGTTTGTTTACTTTAATATTCGTTTATCCTGACATACGTATCCAATAAGATATATATATATTGACAATGATTTACAACTTCATATTTGGTCAACTAGAGGTCAATTTGTACAAAGTCTTTTACAATATCTCCCGACTCTTGCCCTTTCTACCTCTCTCCTCTCTCCATATGTGATGCATATTTTTGTAACTATCGCCAAATCATTTAAAATCAGTTTTCATTACTTTTTTTTATCTCATATATTGTATGTATTGTTTTATGGAAATAATTCATTTTAAAAAGTTTACACCCAAAGCTTCTTCTTCTTTTACACGAATATCTAGATGCTTCGAACAAGCATCTAGATTCATTGCAAATTAAACCATCTAGATGCTTCACACACGTATCTAGATACAAAACACAATCATCTAAAGGCTTTACACCAGTATCTAGATACACCACACAACCATCTAAATGCTTTACACAAGTATTTAGATACACCACACAACCATCTAAATGCTTTACTCAAGTATCAATATACATCATGCTTCACACAAGTAACTAGATACACCAAACAACCATCTAGATGCTTCACACAAGTATCTAGATGCTTCGTACAAGTAACTAGATACACCGCACAACCATATACTAGATGCTTTGCACAAGTATCTAGATATATCACACACATGTCTAGATACATTGTATAACCATCAAGATGCTTCAAACAAGTATCTAGATACATCGTACAACCATTTACATGCTTCACACACGTATCAAGAAGATTCACACAATTATCTAGATACACCACACAACCATCTGGATGCTTCACACCAGTATCTAGATACATCACACAAACATATTGATGCTTCACACCAGTATCTAGAAACATCACACAACCATCTAGATGCTTCACACCAGTATCTAGATACACCACACAACCATCTAGATGCTTCACACCAGTATCTAGATACATCACACAACCATCTAGATGCTTCACACCAGTATCTAGATACATCACACAACCATCTAGATGCTTCACACCAGTATCTAGAAACATCACACAACCATATTGATGCTTCACACAAGTGTCTAGATACATCAAAAAACCATCTAG
Source organism: Mytilus edulis (assembly GCA_019925275.1). NCBI lineage: Eukaryota > Metazoa > Mollusca > Bivalvia > Mytilida > Mytilidae > Mytilus > Mytilus edulis. The sequence continues at coordinate 84,291,386 of CM034358.1, read as the reverse complement.
ATGCTTCACACCAGTATCTAGATACATCACACAACCATCTTGGTGCTTCACACAAGTGTCTAGATACATCGTAAAACCATCTAGATGCTTCACACCAGTATCTAGATACATCACAAAACCGTCTAGATGCTTCACTTAAGTATCTAGATACATCGGACAGCCATCTTGATGCTTCTCCCTAGAAACAAGATACATCGTACAACTATCTAGATGCTTCACACAAGTATCTTGATACATCGGACAACCATGTTAATGCTTCACACAAGTATCTAGATACACCACACAACCATCTAAATGCTTCGTACAAATATCTAGATACATCACACAACCATCTAGACGATTCACACAAGTATCTAGATACATCAAACAACCATCTTGATGCTCACACAAGTGTCTAGATACATCACACACATGTCAAGATACATCATATAACCACCTAGATGCTTCGATCAAGTATCTATATACATCGTTCAACCATTTACATGCTTCACACACGTATCAAGAAGATTCACACAATTATCTAGTCTAAGATACATCACACAACCATATAAATACTTCACACAAATATCTAGATACATCACACAACCGTCTAGATGCTTCGCACAAGTAGCTAGATACACCACACAACCATCTAAATGTGTTACTCAAGTATCAAGATACAGCATGCTTCACACCAGTAACTAGATACACCAAACAACCATCTAGTTGCTTCACACAAGTATCTAGATGCTTCGTACAAGTAACTAGACACACCGCACAACCATACATTAGATGTTTCGCACAAGTATCTAGATACATCACACACATGTCTAGATACATCGTATAACCATCTAAATGCTGCGAACAAGTATCTAGATACATCGTATAGCCATCTAAATGCTGCTAACAAGTTTCTAGATACATCGTATCAGTGGCAAATCCAGAAATTTTCATAAGTGGGGCCCATTGACTGCCTAAGAGAGAACCCGCTCCAGTCACGCTTCAGTGATTCCCTATATAAGCAACCAATTTTTTTCCCAAAAAGGAGGGGCGGGCCCCCTGCCCCCCCCCCCCCCTAAATCCGCCTCTGCGTACAACCATCTAAATGCTGCGAACAAGTATTGTAATAGAAAAATGCAGTTTATTTTGTTTAATATAGTTTATTTGTTAAAATACGTAAGTTCTACTCTGTAAACTATTTTATAGAAAATTATTGTTTAACTGTTCTATACATTTTTCAAGCGTAGGATATGTCAAATAAGCACTTTTATAAACTATTGAACTTGTCTGTCCAATAAAACTTCAGCAGTTGCCAAACTGACCTCCGGTTATATGTCTAGTAAAGTTTTATAAAACATCTTAAAAGTTCGGACAACGGTTAGCCTTCGTCAGCAAATCTTTTGTTTGTTACAGTCAGTTAAGGGTTACTAGGACATGCAAGACTAGTATATAAACTTATCAAGCCGCTATAATATCAATAGAGAGTTTCTTGATTTTCTAGGTGAGTCTCTTGGTTTTGAAAATTATTTAGATTTAAAAATATTTTTCCTTTGAAAAAAATTAAATAGGGTTTATAAGTAACTAATATTTTAATTCAGAGGTTTATTTTAACAGTAATTAGGTCTTTCCACTTTTCTGTGGAAAGACCTATTGTTTTTCTTCTGATTATTTTTTATTTTTTTTTCTTCCGCCTAATTTTGTTCTTGCGATAAACATTTGTTTCGCAATATGTCGCTTTGATATTTGGTATATGATATCGAACAGTTTATGCGCTTTTGAAATTTACCCTGCGTAACCGAATACTTTTCTTTGTAGGAGTTATCTCCCAAAACACTGTTTTCCTTGTGCTCACAACTCCTTTGCAACCGTAAAAGATAACGACAAATTTATTTTACCAAATTGGTCGTTATATCCTTTGCATGATTTGTCCTATTTTGACCAAAGCAATATGACCGCTCCATATGAGAGTTATTTCCCCTTATGCATCTGATATAAGTGATATGCATTTCTATCTTATAAACCATAAGTGATAGAGACCTAGGATCTTTTGATTTGAGGTCCTTGGTCCAAAAAAATGAAAATTAGGTCAAGGTCAAAGGTCAAGGTCATATTCTAATATTTGAATTTGGCTTATTTTCACTTATATCCAAAGACCGTATAAGATATCAACAAATTATTTTTACTAAATTGTTAGTTGCGACATGTCGTAACACATAAATTTTTATTGCAAGGGCACGTTGAACGTAAAAGGGAGTTTTCTCCCCTCTTGTATTTAAAAATACGCGTTTGGTGATATAAGTCATTAACCAAATATAATTAAGACCTATGGTCTTTTGATTTGAGGTCCTTAGTTCATGACCTTGAAATTGATCTCAAGGTCATAGCTTAATTTGACGTTCTAGATTTTGACCTTTGCTTTTATTTTATATGTATACATGATAAAGCTATGAAACTTTTGGAAAAAGGTATCAAACCATTTAACCTTGAAAGAAACAACAGGAAGTGACCTTTTGTAAACCGGAAGTAGTTATTTTTTGTACTTTATTAATATAAAAGTATATAGAATCAGATATTTTTGGAATCAGTGTCAAGTAAATATTCAAATATAATCGTAAGTAACATTTTTCAAACCGGAAGTAACAAATTATCTCCCTTATTTAAAAAAAAATGTATGGAAACCAAATATTTTTGGAATCAGTGTACTAGAAGCTATCATTTGACGATTGAAATGACATTTTAAACTTAGTTTCACAACTTTCTTATCAAAATACATTGTTTTGATGGAAAGACCTTCAATTGTTCTCTGAACAATTGGTTTTTAATTATTATTGTTATTATTTAATATGTAACCTGAATTGTTTGAACTATTTTATCAATGTTTTTAACTTACTTTGACTTCAAAATGTGTACTTTGAAATTATATTGTATTTATTTTAATGTTTTCTTTATTAAACGAATAGCGAGTTTCTTGATATTCTAGTTTGGTTTTCTTTCTCGTTGCTGCTTCCGGCCTCCTACCGTGAGCCTTCCCCTAGATTGTGCCATAGCGCTTTACAATTGGTGGGACAAAAAACACCACAAAACATCAACACAATACAAGTATCTAGTCGATACATCGTACAACCATTTACATGCTTCACACACGTATCAAGAAGATTCACACAATTATCTAGATACACCACACAACCATCTAGATGCTTCACATCAGTATCTAGATACATCACACAACCATCTGATGCTTCACACCAGTATCTAGATACATCACACAACCATCTATTGCTTCACACCAGTATCTAGATACATCACACAACCATTTAGATGCTTCACACCAGTATCTAGATACATCACACAACAGTCTAGATGCTTCACACCAGTATCTATATACATCACAAGACCGTCTATACGCTTCACACCAGTATCTATATACATCACAAAACCGTCTAGACGCTTCACGAAAGTATCTAGATACATCGGATAACCATCTTAATGCTTCACACAAGTAACAAGATACATCGTACAACTATCTAGATGCTTCACACAAGTATCTAGATACATCGGACAACCATCTATTCTTAATGCTTCACACAAGTATATTATAGATACACCACACAACCATCTAGATGCTTCACACCAGTATCTAGATACATCACACAACCATCTAGATGCTTCACACCAGTATCAAGATACATCACACAACCGTCCAGATGCTGCACACCAGTATCTAGATACATCACAAAACCGTCTGACGTTTCACGAATGTATCTAGATACATCGGACAACCATCTTAATGCTTCTCACAAGTAACAAGATACATCATGCAACTATCTAGATGCTTCACACAAGTATCTAGATACATCGGACAACCATCTTAATGCTTCACACAAGTATCTAGATAAACCACACAACCATCTAGATGCTTTGTACAAGTAACTAGATACATCGTATAACCATCTTAATGCTTCACAAAAGTATCTAGATACATCACACAAGTATCTAGATACACCACACAACCATCTAGATGCTTCATACAAGTAACTAGATACATCGTACAACCATCTAGACGATTTACACAAGTATATAGATACATCACACAACCATAAAGAGGCTTCACCGTGACACAAATATCTAGATACATCGCACATCCATCTTGATGCTTCACACACGTATCAAGATACACCACACAACCATCTAAATGTTTCACACAAGTATATAAATAAATCGTACAACCATCTAGACGCTTCACGAAAGTATCTAGATACATCGGATAACCATCTTAATGCTTCACACAAGTAACAAGATACATCGTACAACTATCTAGATGCTTCACACAAGTATCTAGATACATCGGACAACCATCTTAATGCTTCACACAAGTATATTATAGATACACCACACAGCCATCTAGATGCTTCACACCAGTATCTAGATACATCACACAACCATCTAGATGCTTCACACCAGTATCAAGATACATCACACAACCGTCCAGATGCTGCACACCAGTATCTATATACATCACAAAACCGTCTAGACGTTTCACGAATGTATCTAGATACGTCGGACAACCATCTTAATGCTTCACACAAGTAACAAGATACATCATGCAACTATCTAGATGTTTCACACAAGTATCTAGATACATCGGACAACCATCTTAATGCTTTACACAAGTATCTAGATAAACCACACACCCATCTAGATGCTTTGTACAAGTAACTAGATACATCGTATAACCATCTTAATGCTTCACAAAAGTATTTAGATACATCACACAAGTATCAGGATACACCACATAACCATCTAGATGCTTCATACAAGTAACTAGATACATCGTACAACCATCTAGACGATTTACACAAGTATCTAGATACATCACACAACCATAAAGAGGCTTCACCGTGACACAAGTATCTAGATACATCGCACATCCATCTTGATGCTTCACACACGTATCAAGATACATCGCGCAACTATCTAGATGCTTCACACAAGTTTCTAGATACACCACACAACCATCTAAATATTTCACACAAGTATGTAAATAAATCGTACAACCATCTAGATGCTTCGCACCAGTATCTAAGATACATCACACAACCATCAAGATGCTTCACACCAGTATCTAGATACATCACACAACCGTCTAGATGCTTCATACCAGTATCTAGATACATCACACAACCGTTTAGATGCTTCACACCAGTATCTATATACATCACAAAACCGTCTAGACGCTTCACGAAAGTATCTAGATACATCGGACACACAAGTAACAAGATACATCGTACAACTATCTAGATGCTTTTCACAAGTATCTAGATACATCGGACAACCATCTTAATGCTTCACAAAAGTATCTAGATACATCACACAATCATCTAGATGCTTCACACCAGTATCTAGATACATCACACAACCATCTAGATGCTTCACACCATTATCTAGATACATCACACAACCATCTAGATGCTTCACATCAGTATCTAGATACACCACACAACCATCTAGATGCTTCACACCAGTATCTAGATACATCACACAACCATCTTGATGCTTCACACCAGTATCTAGATACATCGGACAACCATCTTTTATTAATGCTTTACACAAGTATCTAGATACATCACACAATCATCTAGATGCTTCACACTAGTATCTAGATACATCACACAACCATCTAGATGCTTCACACCATTATCTAGATACATCATACAACCATCTAGAAGCTTCACACCAGTATCTAGATACATCACACAACCATCTAGATGCTTCACTATATACATCACAAAACCGTCTAGACGCTTCACGAAAGTATCTATATACATCGGACAACCATCTTAATGCTTCACACAAGTTACAAGATACATCGTACAACTATCTAGATGCTTCACACAAGTATCTAGATACATCGGACAACCATCTTAATGCTTCACACAAGTATCTAGATACACCACACAACCATCTAGATGCTTTGTAAAAGTAACTAGATACATCGCACAACCATCTTTATGCTTCACACAAGTATCGAGATACACCACACAACCATCTCGATACATCACACAAGTATCTAGATACACCATACAACCATTTAGATGCTTCACGAAAGTATCTAGATACATCACACAAGTATGTAGATACACCACACAACCATCTAGATACATCACACAACCATCTAGATGCTTCATACAAGTAACTAGACACATCGTACAACCATCTAGACGATTCACACAAGTATCTAGATACATCACACAACCATCTAGAGGCTTCACCGTGACACAAGTATCTAGATACATCGCACACCCATCTTGATACTTCACAGAAGTATCTAGATACATCGCACAACCATCTAGATGCTTCACACAAGTATCTAGATACACCACACAACCATCTGGATGTACACAAGTATATAAATACATCAAACAACATACATAAGATAAGTTGAACACTTATCTATGAAATGACTTCGAGGTCAGACGAACCCTGTCTGTGTGAGAGACATTAAGACGGTGCAACGATTCCATATTTAAAATATAATTTTGCCGACCGGCAATAAAGCCGTCGCTAGAATGGGGCTTCGGTTTGGTTTTGCGGGATGTATAAGAAAGCACCCACGTCCGGGCAGAATGGGGACTTGTTGTCTGATGATTCTTGTAGTTGTAAATTATCATAGGTGGATCCAGTGGGCTGAGGGTCCAGCCCCCCCCCCCTTTGAGGGAATCACCGAAGCATGACTGGAGCACGCCCCTTTAGGTCAGTCAGTGGATCATCCCTTATAGAAAAATTGGATCTGCCAATGAGTATAGAGAGTGACAGGCTCTCTGTAAAAACCGTAGCAACTAGCAACAACTCTTTGCCTTCACACTAATTTAATTAACACTAAAAAATGTCAGTTTTGTTCAAAACAACTAGACGTGTAACCTCCATGTAAGATGCATTGTAAAGTTCTAGATTGCGATGAATTTATGTTGTGTTTGACTCCAACGACAAGTTTCATTTATTTAGGTCACCATAACAGGCCTCTGAGTTTACATTTCTTAAAGTAGTTTGTCAGTGAATTCCCAGTATGTATATAGATATAAGAAGATGTGGTATGAGTGCCAATGAGACAACTCTCCATCCAAGTCACAATTTATAAAAGTAAACCATTATAAGTCAATGTACGGTCTTTAACACGGATCCTTGCTTGTAAATGATTCTGTTAACCTTTGTATAATGTTGTAGTAAGACTATGTAAGTCTAATCAAAGCGTAAATTTATATTTAATACTAGGGAAGTGTGATCTATTTGACAATGAGGCAACTATCCAACATACGAAATCTAGAGATTTATAATGCTCTCTCACAAGGCTACGACCTGTAAATAAGAAATATAAGGAAACTAAAGTTAGAAGATGTGACAACTCTCCAACAGATACCAGAAAAAAACATCATAAAAGTAGCAAATACATACACCACAACTACAAGGACAGCCTATTTTATCGATCCATACAAGATGATACAATACTGCATGGCGAGCAACAATCAATTTAAAAGAAGACGATATAGGATGACTGCCAATGAGACACCAGTTTCACATACAAAATCCGTGTTTATTAAATATTCAGCCTACTAGGCATTTCTTTATTATCAAATACAGCTATGATATTTCTAGCTGTTAATTCTGACATTGCACTCCTTGCCTTTTCTGTCGCACTACCAATATGAGGTAGAACCAAACAATTACTTAATGTTAATAAAGGACTGTCTGTCGGTAATGGTTCCGGATTTGTCACGTCAAGTCCAGCACCGGCTATCTTACCACTTTTTAAAGCGTTGTAAAGATCATCTTGATTCACTAACCCTCCACGACTAGTGTTGACAAATATCGCTGAAGTTTTCATTTTATTGAAAGCTTCCGCATTGAATAGTCCCCTGTTATTTGCTGTTAAAGAGCAGCATCCCAAAATGAAATCGGAATGTTCCAGCAAATAGTCAAAAGAAACAAATTCAGCATTAACCTCCTGCTCATTCTTCGACTGACTGTTGCCACTATAAACAATTCTAGAAACACCAAATGGCAGGAGACATTTTGCTACAGCCAATCCGATTCTACCTAGTCCAACAATGCCAACAGTTGCGCCATCTAAGCCATGTCCTAGCATCCATATAGGATTCCAAGTGCCCCAACTACCATCCTCTACGGCTGTCATTGCTGTAAAGATAGATTAGTGACGAAATCAGTGTGTTTCAATTGTAGACTAGTCACTACTGATGATGTTGCAGATAGATCGGTGTGATTATATATTCTACATATGTGATACAGGTTAAATTGTTGATCCAAGAATTTTCGCTTACATAGTACTTAACACAGGCACTTGTCTCAGAATTTTTTTCCTATATACCTTAATATAACATTACGATATGTAGGAAAAAAAATTCTGAGACAAGTGTCTGTGGTACTTAAACAAACCTATATTCTGTCATCTTTATGTATAACATTAGTTTAAAAGTTAGGCTGTACTAGAAGAAGCAGTGTTGGTACAATTAATGCACATTCTTATTTTACTTCCAGACTAAATCAAAATTTATGCAAGGGTTAATAAAGTACATTGACTAAAATATCAAGTATCAACACGTGAATGGTCCCATATCTATCAAACAAACAAAATGGACAAAACACCGTCCAAAAAGTGAAAACTAACAATCGGAAACGAAAAATGATCTCGTAAGCCGTATATATTTATTATATACAGTTTTCTGTGTTAAACTGAAAACCGATTCGGTTTCCTAGAATGACGGACGCATTTTTAATCAATGCTACGAATATACAAATCAAAATCTGTGATTTTATGGATGGCTATTTTTTATAATTCAATTATTGTCTTTTACAACTTAATAGAATTCAATTATTGTCTTTTATATCTTAATAGATTTATGTTATTAATCGTACTCAATGGTTTATATCTTTAATCTACAGCTGTGACGTGAACGTCAGTTTGTAATGAATTCCGCTAAAAAATACTAAGAGCCGTTTTAAAGTTGCAGCGAGGGGAGAGCATTTGCTACGTGTTCTGAACCTCATTGTGACTTTGAGACGAAGAACAGTAATACAAGCTTTGTTCCTTTACTTTTTGTTCTTGTAGTGCATGTACCGATTTTGTGTCATGGATGGATGTCCCATGTCCTCCTTCTTTTCTGTTGAAATAGACCCTTAACATGCAAAATAGACCCTTAACATGCAAAATAGACCCTTAACATGCAAAATAGACCCTTAACATGCAAAATGGGCCCTAAACATACGAACATCTTTTCGTGTTTGAATTGTTTTACATTTGTCATTTCGGGGCCTTTTATAGTTGACTATGTGGCATTTCGGGGCCTTTTATAGTTGACTATGTGGCATTTCGGGGCCTTTTATAGTTGACTATGTGGTATGGGCTTTGTTGAAGTCCGTTCTAGAAACACCAAATGGCAGGAGATATTGACATTTATGAGGGCCCTCATGGGGTTTTTGATTATGTGATTACTTGGCCGTTTTTTTAATGATTATTTGATTATTAAGCCAAATATTTCATGATTATTTGATTACCTAGGACTGTATTTTTAGTTTATGATTATTTGATTACTAAAGATAAGCAGATATTTAATGATTATGTGATTATATTGGCAAAAAAATGGTGATTATGTGATTACTAGGACCCCCCCCCCCCCCATGAGGGGCCTCATTTATAGGTGACCTATAGTTGTTAATTTTTGTGTCATTTGGTCTCTTGTAGAGAGTTATCTCAGTGGCAACCATACCACATCTTCTTTTTTTATATCTTACCTTCTTTTAATCTCCTTGAGGTTGCTAAAAGCAAAGACATGGTCAGTTCAGCTGTCGCATTGGTCAACACATCCGGAGTAAAGCCGACCGGAATGTTTCTTTTTTTACATTCTGATATATCAATATGTTCGTATCCCACCGACATCGTACAAATTGTCTTTAATTGAGGACCTGAAATGAAAAATATATATTATTGGCTATTTTCACAAAAAAAATCGGAGAATCTCGTTTGTATCTGAATTTGTTATTTTGATCTTTTATTATACCTTAACACTCAATAATTATAGAAAAATGTTGACAAACAATTTAAGAAAGAACTGGAAATGTTTATTAATTAAATTAACAGATAAAGAAACTTACTGGAGATATTATATATAAGCGGCCAATATATATTAGACCAAAGGCGGATTTTCAAAAGCATGGAAAGCATCCAAACAATACACAATAAGTAACTGAGAAGTGATCAGAAGTTAAAAGCTTATGACAACTTTCATTACATTTTGGATAAAAAGACTCAGAAAAAGACTTTTATTTTTATTTTTAGAACTATGAAATTTATATTGTTACTCGTTTAGGGGAATAGTCTCCATTTGACTGATTGTTACGGAAGAGATCATCTTTTATAATTGATCTTCCGATCTGAATACAACGGTCGGTCTACGTAAGGAAGAACTTTATCAAACTAGTTCATCAAAATATTTACCATGTTCATGATGTTGACGTATTCAAGATAAATATTATACCGGCTATATATTGTGTTTGTGAAAATTCGTTATTTTTACAGAATTCCGAGCTATATTTTTTTTAGATGCTTTACTAATAAATTCACACATACCTGCCTCATCTAAAACATCTTTATCAATTTTATCTGTCAACAAACAGAACAAAGCGTCTACCCCTTTGACACCTCTGAGTAGCTCCTCTGGTGGAATCCGGTCTTCTCTATCCCATTGGGACACCACAAACTTATCTTTAAGTAGGTCAATCCCTCGTGCAGGCACTCTCCTAGTGACAAATACCTTTGGACGAGCGTCAGTAGCCATAGTCTTTGCCTGATAAGTCAAATAAGTCGTTGACACACGAGTAATTTTAACTGCCGATTGGTGTCTTATCAACAGTGTTATCATGGTTTGTATACAAGGGGAAATAACTCTAAATGAATTGTTTCATTTTACGTTGAGGTTCAAAGCAGGTAAATACGGGGGAAAACACGTAAATTACCAGCAGTGTATTTATTTACCACGTTTACAGAAAACATTTATTATGACATTTTGTAAATTATTACTAGGTGTGGGGTAAAGAGCAACAAACCTTGCCACTCTTTCAGAACTTGGGAGATTTCCTTTACATTTTGATATCACCAAATATAATATCAACAAATATATGATCAGATACTTGCACCGGCTTGAAAATTTGGGTTCATCCTTTCCCTTACTAAAAGATGCATATTTAGAGTCAAAGCTTTTATTTGAATTAAGCAATCCCTCTTGGTATGGATTTTTAAACTATTTGCAAAAAAAAAAATTATGGGGTTGACAGTCTAGCCTTTGCAAGCAACTTCATTTAAATACTCCTATATATATACCAATAAAATTAGATTCAAAATTTTATTAAAAAGTTTTTGTATCAGCACTATGAAATACAGTTGAGAAACCAAATGCACAATTGTGCTGATGGGAAGCTTTGTAGCTATAGCACTTTTAAGACTCATTTGGTCTTGAAAGATACAATGTATCGTACTTTATTACCTGACCAGAGGAGAAATTTCACTCGGTTGCGTATTTCTTCTCACAGACTAAGAGCTGAACGAGGTCGCTATCAGGGTACTCTCCGACAAGACAAAATATGTCTCAGGTACACCTCAAATGAAGTTGATGTTTATTCTCGTGTACATCATCTCTAGATAAGAGAAATTGTTTAAATTCCACTATTAACTCACTATGCCCAAAACTTTACGCATTTGATTCCTAGCCAAAAACTGATATGGCTTCTTAATGTAGAGAATCTTGATATCTTGATATCTGTCTGTGAGTTAGTTGATGAAGACAAAATATAACTTGAAAGATAATTATTTAAATCAGGCTTTCTGCACTAGACACGAGGTTGGGCTGGTGGGGTACAAGACACATCGTATATAAGTTCTATTACCTTTCTGTTTGTGATATTTTTGATTAAACTGGAAAATTTAATCTTTTTCGTAATATGTGCACTTTGGCATGTCAATTAGCATTGTCCCTTGGTGCTTCTTGCAGTTGTGTCACTTTAAATAGTACTGTGCATGACTCCTCTGCACCAGACACGAGGATGACATACCAGAAAAAGCCCCGTTATACATATCATTAATGTCCCGATACACATTTTAAAATGCACCCACCATGCCATATAGCCCCGTCCCTTGGTGCCTCTTGCAGTTCAGCTAGATATATTTAGCCTACTCACAGTATTCTTTTTTGTAACTTTCTAGAGGTGCGCCTGAGACGAAGGTTTTATATATATACTCCTATATATATATACTTATATATGAAAACTGTTGTTTCTTATTTGTGTTTGTAACTATGTAACTATGTATACTGTATTGTTTATTATATTCGTAAAAGAATTATATTATAATGATATATAATGCTCCTTGTGAGCCCATTTTATGGAAATAAAGCATCTTCTTCTTCATTTTAATTTATACAAGTGAAAAAAAAGTCATTTACTTAGTGTTCTTGATTGTTAAAAGAAGTTGAGAAGACTACTGATAATTGTGATTTGAACATTTTTGAATTAAGAATTTAAATTCCGGCTGATATTTATAACAAGTTTTAGTTTACATTTTTAAGCGATAGTCCTCAATTTTTAAGCGATAAATAAAACTTTAATCAAGACCAGGAGGATCGTAAATTAGTTTAAGAACTTTAAAGAAATTAAACGTACAATCCAGTGGCGGATCCAGGGGGGGTTCCGGGGGTGCGCACCCCCCCTTTATTTTTGCCGATCAATGCATTTGTATCGGGACATATGTTTTGCACCCCCCCCCCCCCCCCCCTTTGCCCTGGGTTAGCCTGGGTTAGCACCCCCCCTTTCGAAAATTCCTGCATCCGCCCCTGCAATCTGTATAACTACTAGTGTCGATAATGCGAAATGTGTACAATTTATATAGGTCAGATATACAATTAATCAAATATTTATAAATACTCATTAAAATGTTAAACGGAAATGGGGAATGTGTCAAAGCGACAACAACCTTACCAAAAAGCAGAAAACAGCCGAAGCCACCAATGAGTCTTCAATACAACGAGAAAATCCCACACCCGGATGCATGCTTCAACTGGCTCCAAAACAAGATAAAGAGTTTTGATGACCCAAAATTCCAAAAAAGTGTGCCAAATACGGCTTAGTTTATCTGTCTGGGATAAATATATATATATATATATAATGACTGAATACATAGTCAACGATCAATCTTACAGGGCGATTGATCACGTAATATGATTCTGTACACTAGAAAATATAATATATAACAAGTCAAAAAGGGTACAGCATCACCATTAAATAACTATAAAATGAACAATATTAGATATTTCGGATAACTGATATCCTTCTTCAATAATAGCACGATGTCAAATGAATCATGTAAAAATATTCAAACTGAGAAACTTTTTCTAAATCTCGAAATTTATACAATTTAAGCGAACACCACATACGCTGATACAATTTTAAAATGTCCAAACACGGCGCAAAGATTACAAAGATATGCCAAATGAAAATAGTTATTTTCGATGTGAACTGGCACAATTTTAAATTTCCAAAGGTTGTGACAGTTTAGATGTTATAACTGCATTGAGGGCAATCCTCAAACAAAAAAATCAAAAATGTCCTAACCGATCAAAGTTTGAATAATATTTCAAATTTGACAACGGTAGGACAATTGCAACAGAAACTACATATTTAAGCCTCCCAAACGAATAGCAGTCAAGTAATGATTAGAAAAATAAGTTTGATCTAATGAGGTAAAATAATTGAACGTGGCTACGTACTTATACATTCATCCCGAATGAATGAAGCCCTGTAATTTAAAACGAATTTCGAACTGTAAAGCCGGAGTTACTGGAAATAAGTGAAGACAGGAAAATGAGGGACTCCTTCTATGTTTTTTTCATTTATGCCCTCTGGGGAAACTGTCCGTAACTTTCTTATCCAAAATCTTTCCCGAGCGACTCTGTCGACCTTCGACCAACCCTCGTTGTGGTCTGATTGTGATGGCAAGGTTTTTGAGATCAGCTTGTGTGTGCCCAGGTGATCTCAAATGACGACTTACGGGTAAGTCGGGCTTGCAAGTGTAGTCACTTCGATGACCATTCATGCGTTTGTTGAATGGCTGTTCTGTCTCGCCAACATACTGCATGCCACATCGACACTGAAGGAGGTATATAACATTCTGGGTTTTGCAAGTTACATTGTAAAATATAGTGTACACAGACCCAGTCGAGTGGCAAGTAAATGTTTGAGTATTTAGTATTTGTTGAAATTGGACATAGATAAGGGGTTTGCGCGCGCTAACAATAACAGCCGCAATGACCTCTTACAGTACAAACGGAAGAGGCGCAGCAAAATAGTCCCGTTTGTTCTAACATACAATCCAGCCTTTACTAACCTTTCACGTTTGAACCGTGCCAATTGGCAAACTATTGCCAAACACCCTAAATTATCCAAGATCTTTCCCAATCCTCCTGTCTTAGCTTTTCGGAGACCAGCAAGTCTCAAAGACTTATTTGTTAGAGCTGACGTCTCCTCAAATAAAAGCTGTTCAATTGCAGGATGGTGCAAGTCATGTGGTAACAGACGTTGTCTAACTTGTCAACACATACTAAATACTCAAACATTTACTTGCCACTCGACTGGGTCTGTGTACACTATATTTTGCAATCTAACTTGCAAAACCCAGAATGTTGTATACCTCCTTCAGTGTCGATGTGACATGCAGTATGTTGGCGAGACAGAGCAGCCATTCAACAAACGCATGAATGGTCATCGAAGTGACTACACTTGCAAGCCCGACTTACCCGTAAGGGGACGGCCATTTGATATTCTGGGGGGGGGGGGGGGGGGGGGGCAGGAGGATTTGTTTTTGATCGGTTATTTATTTTTGTAAACTAAGAGGACAGATTATTCATTTTCTGCACCATTGAAGCAAGATTTTTCATTTTCATTAAAGCAAGTGACTGATTATTCATTTTCGCAACTATAATTATGATATTGGAAAGCATACAATTTTTAAATGATTTGTTTTATAATAAATAATACATGTAAAGTCAAGTCGTTATGTACCATTTAATTAGAATTAATCCTCCTCCTCTGCAGTAATGAATCTTTTATTTTCCCAACTGCATAATTTATACATGTATTGCATAAATACATAGTATTAAACTTTGGTTGTAAATAGCCTCTTTTAAAAGGATTGGAAAACATATTACGCCGAGCGGAGTGAGGCAAATTTTTTTTGAACGGTTTTGGAGCCACTGGAGGCCCAAGAAGCTATAGAACAAATGATGCAAAATCATGCTTTCTGGGTGTTCTGAAGACCCTTTCATAATCTGAAAATGCAAGTTTTAATAATTTTTTGACAATATTTTGATCTCAAAGCAAAATGTATAAATTCAGTGTAAGACTTAAGTTTCTAGGGACAACATCAAAAGACCAATGTGCATGGTAAAGCAGAAATTGAATTCACATAGTTAAGTCTGTGGCTGCTGGTTTTTTTCAAACTCATAATCAAGTTCATAACAAAATTACTAGATTACAAAAGGAATGCAACACTAACAGAATAAAGAAGGCCAATCAATGAACAAAAGACAAATAAATAAGAAAAATTGATCCCGAAAAAAATCAGGGCTATGTCTGAGGGAAAACAGAACTTGATTCTTGCAAGGCAATCGTCGTGAATACAATTTAATATGGAGACAAGCGTTTGGTTTTGAAATTTCCTACATGAGGCATTATACTCAATGTAGTAACTGCCCTGTTAAAACAAAAGTGAGGTAAGGTTTCCTGAGACAATATACCTCAAGTTAGACATTTCAAGTATATTTAAATAATATTTATACTTTTAATTATAATTAAAAAATTGGGAAGTGTTTCCCGATTTTTTTTGGGGGGAAAAGATGAATTTATGAAGAATCCGGTGCCATCTCATATTTTTGATTAGACCTGCTGAGTTATTTATTTTCAATACATTGCAAGTCAGGTAATTTATTTTCAAACTACCACAGAACAAACCATTTATTTTTGTGATTATCCAGGCTGAGTTATTTATTTTCAAAATCCTCCTCCACCCCCCCCCCCCCCAGAATATCAAATGGTCGTCCCCTAAGTCGTCATTTGAGATCACCTGGGCACACACAAGCTGATCTCAAAAACCTTGCCATCACAATCATAGACCACAACGAGGGTTGGTCGAAGGTCGACAGAGTCGCTCGGGAAAGATTTTGGATAAGAAAGTTACGGACAGTTTCCCCAGAGGGCATAAATGAAAAAAACATAGAAGGAGTCCCTCATTTTCCTGTCTTCACTTATTTCCAGTAACTCCGGCTTTACAGTTCGAAATTCTTTTTAAATTACAGGGCTTCATTCATTCGGGATGGATGTATAAGTACGTAGCCACGTTCAATTATTTTACCTCATTAGATCAAACTTATTTTTCTAATCATTACTTGACTGCTATTCGTTTGGGAGGCTTAAATATGTAGTTTCTGTTGCAATTGCCCTACCGTTGTCAAATTTGAAATATTATTCAAACTTTGATCGGTTAGGACATTTTTGATTTTTTTGTTTGAGGATTGCCCTCAATGCAGTTATAACATCTAAACTGTCACAACCTTTGGAAATTTAAAATTGTGCCAGTTCACATCGAAAATAACTATTTTCATTTGGCATATCTTTGTAATCTTTGCGCCGTGTTTGGACATTTTAAAATTGTATCAGCGTATGTGGTGTTCGCTTAACTTGTATAAATTTCGAGATTTAGAAAAAGTTTCTCAGTTTGAATATTTTTACATGATTCATTTGACATCGTGCTATTATTGAAGAAGGATATCAGTTATCCGAAATATCTAATATTGTTCATTTTATAGTTATTTAATGGTGCTGTTGGTGCTGTTGTACACTTTTTGACTTGTTATATATATATATATATATATATATTTCCTTAGTATTTATAATAATTCATACTTTTGCAAACAGTAAATTTATAAAAATACCATATAATTAATATACATGGCAACACCGAAGTGAATCGACTATATACAGAAATGAAAACGAATACGTTAAACAACCTAGATCAGTACATAAAATCACCGAACATTAGAGCTCCCTCGTCAAAGTGTTCGTCAGAGGTGACTTTCTGTTTAAAAACAGAGTGAAACGAGAAGAGAAAAAAACACATGGCGAAACGAAACGAAACGAAACGCTTTTTCATTTTTCGTCTATAAAAATATTGAATGCCTAGCTTTGACAGTTGATGTCCTTATCATATATTTTGTTATTGAATCATTGAAATTGGTATAGTTGTTATTGTGGATCGTCTGAATATCAGTCTCAAATATAATTGGTCATTCTTTGGTCATTCTTTCCTTTGTGACTAGGATTTCTCTGTCCCACCTACAGTAGTGGGCATAATGTTTTCTGGCCTGTGCTGCCGTCCGTCCGTCCAATACTAGCGGCCTAGCCAAGATCAGATGTGCATTTCATATTGGGTCTATGTTATAGGCTTGTAAAGACAAGAAGATAAACTTTACACAAGTAATACATCTTTGAACTGAAGAAGAGAATGTAGAGGTTCACAATGAATATCAAATATCATGTATAGGTGTTACCGTTTTGAAAAAAAAACACTAAAATACATGCTGAAAATGGGCACAATTTCACGTTATGTTGTTTCATTTAAAATTTACCTGTTTTTATCAATTGATAGTTAATAAGTCAACTTAATTTGAACTACAATATTGGTTCACTGTTATAGACAATTTATTCTTCTTTCTTTTACTGGTTGTTGCAACAAAAAATCTTCAGTGGTTACAAAGTTATGATAAAAAGTTGAATACTATGCGCTTGTTATGAAATTTTGTACTTTTGTTTTTAGCTTGCTCAGTGTAGTGATAAAAGAGAAAAATAAATCAAATTTATGCTATTATGTGTTTTGTTTTCTCTTCTAGTATATACATTATCAAAAACTATCTCATTTATCAAAATTGCAGTACCCTAGCTGGAGATATATGCCATCAAAGTTGGATATACAAATAAAGTGAAAAAATGTCTTGTCCGTAGACATGCATTCCCTAGTAAACTGGAAGCATAGTAACATTAATGTTGCATTGCTAAGTTCCTGCTCTTTTGTAGATATGAAAACACTACTAACATTTTTTTCTACAATCTATTAATATAGGAAAAAATTCAAAAATATGTCAGAATGTCTTGTCCGTAGACACATGTCTTGTCCGTAGACATGTCTTTTTATCAATATTGCTTGGTTTTATGGGTCTTAATTAGTCCTATGTGTTGTTTAAACTTAGAAATATCTTATTTTTAATAAAAAAAATGGTAATTTAAGTGTTCTCAATTTTTGTAAAATTACTTTACAGGAGCGGATTTTAAAAAGTGTCAGATTATCAGTCATAAAAAGCATACCTTATTTTACTTCAATATTGTTTATTCCAGTTGCTGCATACCTTAAAAGACTAACTAAATCAAATGAAGAAAAAGTATTTCTGTCTCTCTAACTTTATCTTTTGCATTTCAGTATTAACAGCAGATGAGGAAGTGTCTACGGACAAGACACTTGTACATCACAAGTATTAAATTCAATTATTTGTCTGCTATGGAACTTAAATCTTATTTATAGGTGATGAAAGTTATCTAATCAAATTAAAACTCAGTATTTTCAACATGAATATAGTCACAATTAATTCTAACAGATTTTGTTTTAACTGAAATTGTCTTGTCCGTAGACATTACCACAATATATTTGTCTCCAATTTCCTCGAGTTCAGCCTAATTTGATAGGTAAAATGTATGTTATTTTTTTAAGAGAACACATTCAACTATGTCAAAATTGAGTTTTAATAATAGTTTGATTGTTTTAAACAGTCAGATATATGGATTTCAGTTAAAAGAATGTGTCTTCATTTTGGCTTAATCAATAAATTATTGAGATATGTAAAGAATTATGGGTACATTTTTATATTTTCCAAAATTTAAAAAACACAGCTTAAAATTTAATTAGTAACTTTTAATCTTAACTTTAACAATCATCTTTGAAAGCATTTAATTGAATATCAATAAAATGTCTTGTCCGTAGACATTATCAAAATGTATTTGTTTCCATTTTCCTCGAAGTTAAGCATCATTTGATAGATAAACCTGATAAAATGTATGTTTTTTTTTCTTCAAGAGAACACTTTCAGCTATATCAAAATTAGGTTTTGATAATGCATTTCATTAAATATGCATACAATGTCTTGTCCGTAGACAAAACATATAAATTGTATTGCTAAGTTTGATTGTTTATTGTAAGAATATGCATCAAGTTATTTTAATGTTCTATACACCAAAAGATAGGTTTTTTTCTAAGTTTTGTTATTTATAGATAATTTTAGATACAGTTTTATCAGATAAGATTAATAATAAAAGAAAGCTACTGTTGTTTGAAATAACTATGAGTTAAACATGTTCTTGTCAATTTTTTTTCAATTCAAATGTTTGATATTCAATAATTCTAAACATATTTTGTTGTCTTTGTCATTGACCAAAAATCTGACACTGGTGACCATGTCTTGAAGCCAACCATTAAAGAAAATTATTCAGTTTTTAAACGCCATTTATTTAATAAAAATATTAAATATTTCTTCCAAAAACTGCATGTAATTATATAAACGCTTCCAGTGTTAGCCTAACGATGGCAATTTTTCATAATTTCAACCATTTTTGAACCAAAATATCAAAAGAGTTTTTCCCTGAGGTGATACTCATTTTTGACTTAATGTGAAACACAAAATGCACATCTGATCTTGGCTAGGCCGTAGGTTTATTTTGTTTGTTACGGTAGATTGAATAACAAGCTTTGTTCGCATCAACTTGAAACTATTTAAATATAAAAAAGAAGATGTGGTATGATTGCCAATGAGACAACTCTCCACAAGAGACCAAATGACACAGAAATAAACAAATATCAGTCACCGTACAGCCTTCAACAATGAGCAAAGCCCATACCGCATAGTAAGCTTCAAAACGCCCCGAAATAACAATGTAAAACAATTCTAACGAGAAAACTAATAAGACTATATATCAGAAATGGTACATGTGAAAATTCTGGTAGCAATTAACAATTGGTTTTTCGATGTGACAGGAATTGTTTACTGAAGTATCTTGTGCCTGAACTATTGTTATACTGAAATGTCAAGTGACAGGTATTGTTATACTGAAATGTCATGTAGCAGGTATTGTTATACTGAAATGTCATGTGACAGGTATTGTTATACTGAAATGTCATGTAGCAGGTATTGGTATACTGAAATGAGAAGTGACAGGTATTGGTATACTGACATGTCAAGTGACAGGTATTGTTATACTGAAATGTCATGTGACAGGTATTGTTATACTGAAATGTCAAATGACAGGTATTGTTATACTGAAATGTCATGTGACAGGTATTGTTATACTGAAATGTCAAGTGACAGGTATCGTTAAACTGAAATGTCAAATGACGATGTATAATTGTTATACTGAAATGTCATGTAGCAGGTATTGGTATACTGACATGTCAAGTGACAGGTATTGTTATACTGAAATATCAAATGACAGGTATTGTTATACTGAAATGTCATGTGACAGGTATTGTTATACTGAAATGTCAAATGACAGGTATCGTTAAACTGAAAAGTCAAGTGACAGGTATTGGTATAATGAAATGTCATGTCACTGGTATTGCTATACTGAAATGTCAAGTGACAGGTATTGTTATACTGAAATGTCAAGTGGCAGGTATTGTCATACTGAAATGTCAAGTGACAGGTATCGTTAAACTGAAATGTCAAATGACTATGTATATATAATTGGTATACTGAAATGTCATGTACAAGTATTGGTATACTGAAATGTCAAGTGACAGGTATCGTTAAACTGAAATGTCAAGTGACAGGTATCGTTAAACTGACATGTCAAATGACTATGTATATATAATTGGTATACTGAAATGTCATGTACAAGTATTGGTATACTGAAATGTCAAGTGACAGGTATCGTTAAACTGAAATTTCATGTTACAGGTATTGGTATACTGAAATGTCAAGTGACAGGTATCGTTAAACTGAAATGTCAAGTGACAGGTATCGTTAAACTGAAATGTCAAATGACGATGTATTGTTATACTGAAATGTCATGTAGCAGGTATCGATATACTGAAATGTCATGAGACAGGTATTGGTATACTAAAATGTGAAGTTACAGGTATTGTTATTCTGAAATTGTCATGTGACAGGTATCGTTAAACTGAAATGTCAAGTGACAGGTATTGCTATACTGAAATGTCATGTGACAGGTATCATTAAACTAAAATGTGAAGTTACAGGTATTGTTATACTGAAATGTCAAGTGACAGGTATTGTTATACTGAAATGTCAAGTGACAGGTATTGTTATACTGAAATGTCATGTGACAGGTATCATTAAACTGAAATGTCAAGTGACAGGTATCGTTATACTGAAATGTCATGAGACAGGTATTGTTATACTAGAATGATATGTAACAGGTATTGTTATTCTGAAATGTCATGTGACAGGTTTTGTTATACTGAAATGTCAAGTGACAGGTATTGTTATACTGAAATGTTAAGTGACAGGTATCGTTAAACTGAAATTTCATGTGACTGGTATTATTATACTGAAATGTCAAGTGACAGGTATCGTTATACTGAAATGTCATGAGACAGGTATCGTTAAACTGAAATTTCATGTGACTGGTATTATTATACTGAAATGTCATGTAGCAGGTATTGGTATACTGAAATTTATTTTTATACTGAAATGTCAAGTGACAGGTATTGTTATACTGAAATGCCATGTGACAGGTATTGTTATACTTAAATGTGAAGTGACAGGTATCGTTATACTGAAATAATATGTTACAGGTATTGTTATACTAAAATGATATGTAACAGGTATCGTTAGGCTGAAATGTCATGTAACAGGACTGAGCATTTTGTTGATTATTAAACTCAAAGACAGTTTTCTGAAAGCATGACGTATATTGCATTCGTGAGTGGGTTCAGAGATCAATGGTCATCTATGGTGTTAGGGTTTGTCTGCCCGCACTATAAGGTAACTCCTACATAACGACACAAGCCTTGTCAGTGACTTATTAGGTTTTGTCTGCCCGCACTATAAGGTAACTGCTTACATAATGACACAAGACTTGTCAGTGACTTTGATGAACTGATTTATGTAAAATATGTCAGATCTACGTTCTATGTAATTTTGTAATTTGTCACAGGCTATTTTTAAATCACGCTTAGAATTAATTATCACTACTACTTTATTTTTCACATCTTCCCATGGTACTTGATTATTTACTAAACCATACCAAACGAGGAGGAAGACCAATAAAACTGAAAATCCCGAAAAGTTGTGAAAAAAACGACCAAGGCATTACTTGGGGTGGGGATGAAAAACTACCGTAACGTCATCAATTATTCAACATTTGATAAACAATAAGTAAAGATTATAACATACCATTTTCCATATTGGCCCTGGTATCATCCCGAGACTCCCATATCGGCCTCGAGGCTTAAGCCGAGGGCCGATATGGGTCGAAGGATGATATCAGGGCCATTATGAAAAACATGATATAATCTATTTATCACATATTTGAGTTCTGCAGTTTTACATTCATACATACACGGTGACCTACGTTATTGCTTACATCCATGTCATTTGAACCTTTACACGTGCAGATGTGGAAAGTTGTGTCAGTGGCAAACATACCACATCTGCTTATTTGTAAATTAGTTTTATATTTGTATTTAGGATGTTGACTGCTAGCTATTTATTACGAAATTTGTAAAGTGAAATAATATAAAAACAAAAAATATGAAAAAAAAACAAGAGACATGCCACAATATATTATACATATTAAAAACACTGAGTTCGAGACAAGATTAAAACCACAATAGAAGACACAATATAATCTCTGTTGTATTTTCTATAATGCCTCATATTTAACCTGACTTTGTCAAAGGTATAATCTGCGCCTTATCAAATGTTTTGCAAATGTATCTTAGCGACATCGTTTTTTTTATTAGCACCGTTTGTTTAGTAACTGTCATATCGTTTCTTCACCTTTTACATAATTTCATACATTTCACAAGGAAACTATACAAATTAACACTTTTCAATTCCAGTATTAAAGCGCATACGCCATTTTGAAAACGTCAGATTAAATATCACGCATTTGAGAAAATACAGAGAACTTGGAAGGCATTTTGTCCTTGATTGTGAATTTTGTCTCGCCTGTATTGTAATTTTACGTAAAGTGAGCAAAACCAAAAACAGTTACAAGATTAATTGAGACATCTTCAGTAAGAGCATTAGGTGATAGTTTTTCAATGTGGAGGTTATAAAGCTCGTATCATGTGACAATTCCCGCACTTAGTGATGTACATCATGGATTACTATTGAACAGATTTACAATCGTTAAGTTCTTTGGTAGAACTACATAGCATGTTACGTAGTTTCTTGGAAACAATGTTTATTCGATGAACAAACACTTTTCTGGTACACTGAAGACGCAGAAGTGGCAGACAAAAAATGGAGATAAATGAAAGCGACTATTCTTTCATCACTGTAAATTTGTCCTCCATCGAGAATTATGATTTACCAATGGGATTTAAGAGCGTCATGCTGGTTCTTTACGCTATAATAATCATCGTTAGCATCAATGGTAATGTGGTTTTGTTATATACTATTTATACTATGCCTAAAAGGCGTATAAATACTAATAACTATTTCGTGGCAAGTTTTGCAGTTAGTGACATTCTTATGGGTACACTATGTATTCCTTTTACATGTATAAGTAATATCCTGTACAGTTATTGGCCGTTCGGGTCGATGATGTGCCCGATAGTCAGCTTTGCACAAGTTGGGATTGTGCTCCAGAGGTCATTCGTCATGATGGCGGTTAGTTTTGAACGTCACCATGCCATAGCTCGTAGAATGAAGAAACCATTTGCGAAGAGAAAAGTCAAACTAGTGATTCTAACTATATGGTTAATTGCGATAATTGGGGCTACACCAACAGCGGTCTTTTCAACAATAGTCCATTTACCGGTTGAGCCAGGTATTCGTGGTCTATGTCTTGAGAACTGGCCATCGAACACAAATAGAGACTTATATAATAGTATTATTTTGTCCGTACAATACGGGATACCGCTAATAATATTGACCTCTACTTATGTGCATATTGGCTATATAATATGGAATAATAAGATACCAGGAGAAGTAGACACAGTTCGGGACAACAAGATAGCTAAATCTAAGAGGAAGGTTAGTAAAGTTAGTTTAATAGGGAAGAAAGTAGTGAACCTATGATGAAGGTTTCCCACAAAAAGTGTGTGTGTGTGTGTGTGGGGGGGGGGGGGGGGTGTCTTTATTTCTGTATTCTTAATTTGTTTTATACATTTTAGCTATTTTATCTTTTTTGCCCATTATTATATTCTTTGTTTTTTAAAACCTCAATCTTCTCAATTTTTTAGCCATTTTTTCTATTTTTTTATTTTTAACTCTTTATTCTGCCGTTTTCCCTCATTACTTTTTTGTTCTGTGAACTTACACTTTCTCAATCAGACAGAAATGTGTGCATTTAGATCTCGATTTCTTTCTTTCCATCTAGATCATGCATTAGTTTTGAAAATTTGAAAATTTGAATCTTAAATACGGACACTTTAAAGAACGTTTCATTTGTTACCGCTTTTATGTAGATTCTATGTAGATGGACATCTTACATAAATATAAAAATGTTCACTGTTACTTGACCATGAATACTTGTTGTATTTTGAACTATAATTGTTAACTTTGTTTAAATTTGAACTAGTATCTGTCAGTCATGCTGTCGTTTGACTATCAATACGTACAAAATAAATAAATAATCACCAAAAGTACTTAACGGTTGGTTCACTTGACAGTATGCCCTCAAACTCAAACATGCAATTATAAACCAACCCAGTGCAGACAACTAACAATGACAATAAGCCTCCCATTCACTTGGCGCTTTACATCGTAGATCAAACTGCACAAACCATGCTTACATGTAATTTGTTTATGTAATTTATACGTGTTTCTCGTTTTTTATATAGATTAGACCCTTTGTTTTCCCGTTTGAATGGTTTTACACTAGTAATTGTGGGGCCCTTCCCAGCTTGTTGTTCGGTGTGAGCCAAGGCTCCGTGTTGAAGGTCGTACATTGACCTATAATGGTTTTCTACATTTGAAAATTCCTGTACCAAGTCAGGAATATGACAGTTCTTGTCAATTCGTTTTTGATGTGTTTTGTCATTTAATTTTGACATGTGATTATGGACTTTCCGATTAGATTTCCCTCTGAGTTCAGTATTTTTGTGATTTTACTTTTTACTTTTATAAATTGTTATTTGGATGGAGAGTAATCTCATTGGCACTCACACCACATCTTCCTTTATCTATTTACAAAAACCAAGAAATAATACCTCCCATTCACGTCATGCTTTACAGCTTAGATTATACTGAATAAAACATACTGACAACTAAAAAAGAAATAAAGATAAACAAAAACTGAAAAAACAAAAACAAAACCGTAAAACAAAAACAAACACAAAAACATCAACAAACACAAAAACGGATAAATACATAGACAAAACTGACCACTTGGGTTCAGGTAAGAATACAATATAACTATTATGTTACAATATACATATAGGTACATTGTATGCCAATATAATAAATTTATTACTTTACTAGCTTTGTAAAAAAAAAAAACATGAAGAAACCCGTTTAGTTCTATATATTGTAGCGAGTACAAATAAATTAATTTTATTTTCCAACAAAGTAGGTACGATATTATTTTATCGTGACCTCAGAATTAAATTTAACGTTTGTATGTCATCTATAGGTAAAGTTGACATATCACGGCTGCAATGACTCGTCTCTGACGTCAAGCAACATTCACTTTTAGTTTATGTATATATATGACGTCACATTGTTTAAAAGTTGTAATACAAAATTTTGAGATAACGTGTGTGATATTTAGAAATGGCAGACAAGTGTATCATTATCATGGTTATAGTTTAGTATAATGCTATTGGGATATCGAGACACTTAAGCCATAAGTTCGAATCCCGGCGGAGGAAAAACAAAAACTTGCTTCTGAAAATTTGCAAATTTAACTTTGTTGTGCTGATATTTAGAGTTATAAGGTCTGTCCACTTGTCTGTGTAAAGAAACCATATTAATGTGATAGAGACCTAGGGTCATTTGATTTGAGGTCCTAAGTTAAAAAAGAACAAAGAAAATAAGGTCAGGGTCAAAGGTTAAGGTCATGTTCTAAATTTTTATATTGGCTCATTTTCACCTCTTTTCAGAAACCGTATAAGATATCGACATATATGATTTGAAATAAATTGTTAGTTGTGACATGTCGAAAAACATACATTTTGGTTGAAAGGTGCTTAGACTTTAAATGGAAGTGTTAACCTTTCTTATATTTAGAATTATGCGTAAAGTAATATAACTCATTAACCATATATGATTAAGACCTAGGGTCTGTTGATTTCATGTCCTTAGGTTCTGACCTTGAAATTTGAGTCAAGGTCATAGGCACATTTGACGTTATAGATATTAACCTTTGTTTTAAATTCATATTTATATACATCATCAAGCCATAGGTCTTAATGCATTAGTTACAAGCAATATGACCTTGAAAAATCAACATAAAGTAATCGTGTGTAAAACGGAAGTGGTACTTTTCTGTTTTTATTTTATGTAAAAGTATCTTGAACACTATATTTTTGAAAGCAGTATCGAATTAAGTTAAACTATCAAATAATTTCCGGAAATGACAATTTTCTGACCGGTAGTAACAAACTATCGACCTTATTTTAAAGAAAACGAATAAAAACCATATATTTTTGGATTCAGCAAAAATAGGCTATCATTTGTCACTGTAAATTTATGACATTTGCAACAGAATTTTAATATTTATATATCAAAATATATCGTTTGGGATGGATTCTCTGAACAGTTGGTTTTTAGTTATGTATAAAATGTGTTTTCAGCCATGAATGACCTTCAGTGTTGATCCAATGGATGGATCTGTGGTATAGTTTTCACTTGTTTAGACGTTATCATAATGATTATATATATATATTTATCTATTTTTTAAATTTCAGACAGTAAAAATGTTGGTTGCAGTAGTTTTGATGTTTATCTTTACCTGGCTGCCTTTGCATTCACTAAACATTTTGGGTGACATAGATCCATCCATCTACGATAGAATGTATGTCCATATGGTATGGCTTGGATTTCATTGGCTGGCGCTAAGCAACAGTGCATCCGGGTGTGTTATCTACATAGCAATGTCTTCCGTGTTCCGTAATGGTTTCAAAAGATGTTTGTATAATGTTTCTTGTGGTCGACTTTATTGTATGAAGTCTTCGTTAACTTATATAGATTCTCGATTGAAGAGAAGCTATTCGGATTTTTCGCCAAACATACGAAGATGTTCCTCAGACGCGTCATCTGTGTATAGGCTAAAGTCATGGAATAAATTGTCGTTAGAATTGGACCCTATAAACAATAACAGAGGTAGACGCCATTCGGTTGATGTTACCTGTTGATATGGATCATCATAGTACGGACTTAAGCCGTTGGATATATTGTCTACAGAAATGACCAGGCTCAAGTTAGCAACAGAAATGAACCCTTCGAACAAATATTAAGGCAGACGTCATTCGATAGATGTTACCTATTAAAATTGGACCATCATCGTACGGTTTTAAGCCATGGAATAAATTGCCGTTAGAAATGGAACCTTTGAACAATATTAGAGGTAGACGCCATTCGATAGATGTTACCTAATAAAATTGGTCCATCATCATACGGAGTTAAGCCATGGAATAAAGTGTCTTTAGAAATGGACCCTTTAAACAATAATAGAGGAAGACGCCACTCGATTGGTGTTACCTGATAAAATGGGCCATCTTCGTCAGGGGTGCGGAAATATTTGTTGTGAGCACTTGTCCCTGGGCAAGTAAAACTAAATATTTTACTTGTCCAGAAAATTTTTTACTTGCCCTGATGTTCCCAATAAATATTGAAGTATTTCTTGTTAGCTAACATATGATATTACTTAGCACTGTTGTGCATCACAAACAAATGAAATCCATTTGTTTAAATATGTGTAAAAAAAATAGGAAAGTAGGAAATGGGTGAACACCAATGGGACAGAAACCTAACAGCAAACCAACCAATGAAATGACATGTGAGGGACAATTTTGCAGCAGTTTTTGAATAAAAATTGTAGCCAGTAGGTACATATACTTAATTTGAGGACAGTGATTGAAGAAATGTGAACTAAATGACAGATAAACTATTGATTTTGTGGTGTTTTTCTCAACTGATACACTTGTTCTTTTCTTAATTATTTATTATTGTCTTGATGGACTTTAAAGCGTCCCTTCTATTCACCACTTTGACAACAAATAATGTTGACCTTTCATCTATAAATAAGACAAAAACTTTATTTTCCGAATTTCCATAGATAGCCAGGGGCAATCTGATATCCACGATGTCTGAAATTCTCGCTTCCGTTTTTTTTTAAATACTCGGTGTCCTCCATTTGCATTTAAGGTTTTCTACACGACTCATGACTCTTTTTGTCTTGCCTGCCCAGCTTTTTATTAAGAATTTGTCAATCTGAATCTCGATACAAAATTTAAGGAAATGACACTTTCGGTAAATGATGGATAAAACCTAATCGACGATCCCGGGTCAATGGACAAAGCCAATGCAATGTTACGCGACTCGGGTTCGCATACTTATTTTTATTTATTTTGGTTATCGACCTATTTTCGGTATCAAGTAATATTGGTCCTGTAATATTTATTGTTTTGAACATTGATGTTTTCACATGCTGAACATTGGTTTCTTTTACATAAATTAAACATCTTTATACGTTTTGAAATTAATTTTATGTTTTTGTTGGATTTTGTATATTTTTTTACTTGTCCACGGGCAACCAAGACAAAAATAATTACTTGTCCGGTTGTTCAAATGTACGAGTCGGGCGAGTCGGGCATAGCATTTCCACACCCCTGTTCGTAAGGACTTAACAACTAAACCATGGAATAAATTGTCGATAAAATTAGACCCGTCGAACACTCGGTAAATGTATCCCGTTACTAGACGTATTAAACCTTTTGAGTATTAGCTGAATTTTCACCGAATGAACCGGCTGTAATGAACCAAAGATCTATCCCAGGATATTTAACCATCTGATTATGACAACGTCAAATGTTTTGAAATGTGATGCAATATTTTGCCGGTATAAAGCATGTATAAGTACTTTCAATTTATATGAATAATGTCGCTCGATAAAACACCATTTAAACACTGTAATGTCAATCAAACAAAATACAGAAATTATTTCAAATTATCTGTGATAATGTAAATCTAATCATGCTGAATTTTCCCCGTCAATTAACAATAAACAATTATTAAAGAATCGACACAAAAGGGGCAAAATTGGCGTTATCCTCAATGTTTTTTCTTGAATATTTTTGGCCGTTTTTATCTATTCTTTATTCAACATGGCCGATATGGCTAACAATAGAAAATAGGGATACAATGTTAGTTTAAATAGACAAATCTGAATGGAGAATGATGTTCACATTGTTGAGATCTTCCTTTTTACAACAACAAAAATGACGAATATGACCCTTATTTTCTCTTTTATCTCGGAAACACATAAAATTGCAATGAATGATACACCACATACAAATATGGCCGATTTGATGAGACTGTCGTACAAAGTGAGAGGTTTAGCGCTATAAAACCAGGTTTAATCCACCATTTTCTACATTTAAAAATGGCTGTACCAAGTCAGGAATATGACAGTTGCTGTCCATTCGTTTTTGATGTGTTTTGTCATTTGATTTTGCTATGTGATTAGGGACTTTCCGATTTGATTTTCCTCTGAGTTCAGTATTTTTGTGATTTTACCTTTTTTTCAACGGCCGATTTGTTTGGTATTTTTTTTTCTCTATTTTCTCGAAAATTATAATACATGTAGAATTAAACAGTGATCAGCAATACAAACTCTTCAAAGTCTACACCAATAGATACATAAGATATAAGAAGATGTTGCATGAGTGCCAAACAGACAACTCATGCGAAGGCGTTTATCTCACACATGATACTTATTTGGTCTGAAATAACATTGAGAATGGAAATGGGGAATGTGTCAAAGAGACAAAAAACCCGACCAAAGAGCAGACAACAACCGACGGCCACCAATGGGTCTTTGATATAGCGAGAACATACCGCACCCACAGGTGTGCTTCAGCTGGCCCCTGAACAAAAAAATGTGTACTAGTTATTAGTTATCAAAGGTACCAGGATTATAATTTAGTACGCCAGACGCGCGTTTCGTCTACATAAGACCCATCAATGACGCTCATATCAAATATATTTATGAAGCCAAACAAGTACAAAGTTGAAGAGCATTGAGGATCCAAAATTCCAAAAAGTTGTGCCAAATACGGCTAAGGTAATCTATGCCTGGGATAAGAAAATCCTTATTTTTTCGAAAAATTCAGTTTTGCAAACGGGAAATTCATAAAAATGACCACATCATTGATATTCATGTCAACGTGTTGACTACTGGGCTGGTGATACCCTCGGGGACGAAACGTCCACCAGCAGTGGCATCGACCCAGTGGTGTAAATAGTTATCAAAGGTACTAGGATTATAATTTAGTACGCCAGACGCGCGTTTCGTCTACATAAGACTCATCAGTGACGCTCATATCAAAATATGTATGAAGCCAAACAAGTACAAAGTTGAAGAGCATTTAGGATCCAAAATTCCAAAAAGTTGTACCAAATACGGCTAAGGTAATATATGCCTGGGATAAGAAAATCCTTAGTTTTTCGAAAAATTCAGTTTTACAAACGGGAAATTCATAAAAATGACCACATCATTGATATTCATGTCAACACCGAAGTGTTGACTACTTGGCTTGTGATACCCTCGGGGACGAAACGTCCACCAGCAGTGGCATCGACCCAGTGGTGTAAATAGTTATCAAAGGTACCGGGATTATAATTTAATACGCCAGACGCGCGTTTCGTCTACATAAGACTCATCAGTGACGCTCATATCAAAATATTTATGAAGCCAAACAAGTACAAAGTTCAGTGATAATGGACGTCATACTAAACTCTAAAATATATAAAGGAACTAAAATTGAAAATCATACAAAACTTACAAAAGCCGGAGGCTCCTGACTAGGGTCAGGTGCAAATATGCGGCGGGTTTAAACATGTTTTTGAGATCTCAACTCTCCCTTAACAAATGTGTATTGCCTATGTGAAGATACTTGTCTGTACTGAAAATCAATTTAAGTGTGTTTTTTTAATATAAATTGACTGTTAC
Organism: Mytilus edulis; assembly: GCA_019925275.1. NCBI lineage: Eukaryota > Metazoa > Mollusca > Bivalvia > Mytilida > Mytilidae > Mytilus > Mytilus edulis. Next base: position 84,259,889 of record CM034358.1, on the reverse strand, counting down.
AAAACTTTGAATTTTTTTTAAAAAACTAAGGATTTTCTTATCCCAGGAATAGATTAACTTAGCCGTATTTGGCACAGCATTTTGGAATTTTGGGTCCTCAACGCTCTTCAACTTTGTACTTGTTTGGCTTTATAACTTTTGTGATCTGAGCGTCACTTATGAGTCTTATGTAGACGAAACGAGCGTCTGGCGTATTGAATTATAATCCTGGTAGCTTTGATAACTAATTAAGATATTCTTATGTAACCATGGTTTCAGTAAATCTTATGGTATATATATCAACCTACTGTTACTTGATTTGCGTCAATTGAAGTGCTAACGGCAATTGTGAATGTTTGATTCCCATTTAAGTGTGAAATGATATGACTTACTAGCATTTAATAGTTGAAATTTGTCGATTTATTAGCTTTCATTACTGCGAGTACTTTAAGATCGGTACTATGTATCTTATCGTCTTTTTGGTATATTTGTGTACCACTGCCGTAGGTACGGGGCGCCGAATGGGACTCTTGTGATTTTGTACTCGAAATTCAATTTTGTACGGACAAAAGTGAGTTTTGTTCAACAAAAATGAGTTCAGTTTAACAAAATTGGTAGTATACTACAAATTTAAAATTTTGTCGTACAAAATTATCTTTCAGTGGACAAAAGTTACTTTTGTCATGACAAAATTCATTTTTGTAACACAGACCTAATTTGAAAATTGGGCGACAAAAGTCAATTTTGTATGCAAAAATGAATTTTGTCTACAAAAATGAATTTTGTCATCACAAAATTGAAGTTCTCATAAAACAAGTCTGTATCACATAGTTTTGTAAGACAAAAATGATTTGTTATCCCATTCGGCGCCCCGTAGTAGGCGACGGGGATATTAATTGTTTCCTTTGACCGTATGTCCTGTCGTCGTTCCATCCGTCCGTCCCATTTTCGTTGCAAAACTTGAGCAGGGGAGTTCGTGCCATAAGACTCATTATTTTATTTGTATTGTTTTGTAGCGACTTAACGAACAAACCCCTTTCAAAAACCATTGATAACTCTCCCTAATACGAGATCTTGGTGACCTCACTTTTAACAAATTCTAATCATGAAAACGGTCGTACTTTTATTTGTTTATCACTAAAGAAATAATTCAATTTGCTGGGGTATTATATATATACTGTTTTCAAAGTTAAGTTATTACATATAGTTTGCATTTAAAATGTGTTAATTTTTGTATTAGTTTCAGGGTTGTCTGTTTCGTCAAGGTCTTATTATGTAAAATAAATTTAACTAACTGACATTTCAGAGAAGATTCAGCACTGATTCGTTCAGTCATGGAACATTTTCGTCATTAAATATGTTTTTAAAGGCAGCCTATCCGACACATATTACAGCGAAGTCAACAAAGGTGATCTCTTCCCCCAAAAATAAAAAAAAAACACCAAAATATGGTTAATTAAAAACCAATTCTTCAGAGAACAATTGAAGGTCTTTCCACCTCGATAATAAGAATGAAATTTAAAAAACGATGTGAGAAAATGTTACTCCGTGTTGACGTAATGTGGTAAATCAAACTGATTAATAGGTTAATGCAGAAGACTTAATTGTTTTATAATGAACCAGAAGGAATTTTTAGCAACGGTCAAAATCTAGAACGTCAAATTGACCTTTGACCTTGACCTCAATTTTGAGGTCATAGGTCAGTGATCTCAAATCAAAAGACCCCAGGTCAATCACTTGTATGGTTGTGGAGAAATACTGATTTCAAAAACATAAGGGGAGAAACAATAAGGGTTAAACAAAACTCTGACTTGAATAGGTTGAAGTTGCGCCTTATTGTAAACAGTTATTTGGTAAACACTTCATATCATTTACTGTAAAAGTTTCTTTTGAATAACGATAACAAGGAAAATTCAAAATTAATAACATGACCTTGACCTTTGATCTCAACCTCAATTTCCTTCAAATGGACCAAGGACTTCATATCAAAAGACTGCAGACCTCTACGACTTATAACGTATGAATTTATCCAACATATCGCCTATCTTAAATTTTCAAAAGGAAATACCTCCCATAAGATGTCTTCCGATCACTCTGGACGAATGAACAGTCAAAATTAACCAAATCGTTCTTAAGAGTAGACGAACAATTTGGCGAAAACAGCTTGTTAAAATCTTTTACAGTTTTTGAGATAAAGCAATAACAAGAAAAGGGGGTGCAGGGAGATAACTTCTATAAGAATAAGTTTTCAGTCACACAGGGTGAGTTTTAAAACCCCCATTACTGTTCAACATCAGTGGCCAAAAATACATTCGATATGTTGTAAGACAAAAAAGCACCTCAGACGACAGAAGAAAAAAATAATCAGAAGAAAAACAAAAGGTCTTTCCACGAAAAATATTCAGAAGAAAAACAAAAGGTATTTTAAATATGTAATTTCTTTTGATTTAAAGTTCGGTGTTTAATTAAAGCAGTCAGACTTTGGTTTCATTTAATAACACAATATGGTAGAACACAACATTCTGTACTTGTACATAATTATAACTGCAGGTTCCTGTGTAAGTTAATGAAATAATAATAATAATTAAAAAAAAAGTCCATCATGATTAAGTTATAGTGCAAATTGGAGTTTAAGATGATCCCGAGCTTAAAGTAATAATTTAATATCTACTCATTAGAGCTATCTGAATACTTGGAGGATTATGCATTGAATTTATAAATTCAGGAAGACACAAGATTATTACTGAAAATAATATTTAGTACTATTTTGAATTGTTCTGTTTTTTTGTATTTATTTGCTTATTTTACTGATGTACTTGATAAGCAAGAAAACAAAAATAAATGATAATAAAATGTTACCATGGATACTTTATTACAAACAAATTCTAACAAATAACATCAACATTCGTAATGCTCTTTTAAAATGAAGATTTTGATAATATTTTGTTTAAGACATTTTGATGAGCAAACAGTTTTGTACAAAAACAAATGAAGTGCGAAAATTAACCTCTCAAGGCGTCAAGACAGATTAATCATTTTGGTATAACTGAATATTGAAGTGTCTTATATATACACAATTGCAAAAAATATTAACAACTTTACTTATTTTCTTAATGGGAAAATTCGCTAATTTTTACTTATCATCTTATAAATACCATTAAAAACATACTCACCAAGTTTTTTCTCGATATGAAAAATAAAAAAGAAGAAAATTAGGATGAAATTTAAAAAAGGCACGATAGGAGGTTTGAGTAGAAAACAAAGGTCGGTTGACTATTTATTTAAAAAAAAGAGTCAAGATATACTAATAGAGTGAAAAAAAAATACCCCCCCCTCCCGCACACACACACCCTTCCCCTTTCGTTTTGATTTTTTTTATCGGATGTTGTATTACAGATTGAGAGAATTTCATGAGGGTCACGAGGTGGGTCCTTCAATTTAATTTTCCTTAATGGTGTTGGCTCCTCTGTTTCAAAATAACAAGCTTTTTAAAAGACCCTTTGATATTATATCAATTACAGAACTTAAAAATTAGGAAAAAGATAGGTCCGTGTCCTTGGTTTTAAAATATATTCATTGAAAATTTGGCGGGAAATTATTCACTCTAGATTTGTCTACATTTAACATAGCCACCACGTTTCTTTCAAAAACTATAAAGAAAAACAAAGTTATAAGATTTTCATATTTTTTTAAAACTTTATGTTATAAAATAATGAAAAGAAAAGTAAGGGTTATCAGGCAATTTTATTATTGGCATAATATTATAGAGGATTCCAAATATCTAACAAAAAAATCCGATTCCGTACCTACCCTTACCTAACGAGGGAGAGTAGAGAATTCTACCGAGGATTGCCGAATGAAACAAACAGAGACAAGAGAATCAAACATCTTTAATCTTCTAAGCCAGTTTTCTTTTTTCTTTATGTTTTTTTTCTTTTTTTTTAAATTATTTGCCTAATTATCTCTATTATTTATTTATTAGCACTTTATTGTGTCCTTTATGACCATTATTCTCTTTTCTCTGCAGCCACTCTTCCATATCATTTTTGATTGATATGACGTATGCTAATCATAGATGCTATGCCATTTTATAATGGCAGTTATAACATACCGGTATCATGGCATTCCTTTTTTTCCTAAATTTACCTTTTTAATAACAAAAAAATAACAGTTGTCAAAACAATATTAAAAAACTGAGCTTAATCCATAAAAAGCCGTGAAATCTCCTATGGCGAAACAATGCTGCCAGAAACATCCCCCAAATAGAAATAAGTGTAAATTAATATGTAGTTATTTTTCACAAATCAAAAATGTCATCTAATGAAAGAGGGACGAAAGATACCAAAGGGACAGTCAAACTCATAAATTTAAAACAAACTGACAACGCCATGGCTAAAAATGAAAGACAAACAAACAACAGCACACATGACACAACATAGAAAACTAAAGAATAAACAACACGAACCCCACCAAAAAACTAGGGGTGATCTCAGGTGCTCCGGAAGGGTAAGCTTGCACTTTGGATACCATCGTTGACATTCACACTAATAGTCGATCATCACAATATATTACTTAAGATGGATTTTCTCTTTTTTAACAACATATTTGAATATTCATTATTGGCTTGTTACAACCAGAAAACAAAATCATCATAGAAACTAGTCCAAGCTCTTCTTGATGCTCCCTGGTACATCCCACTTATCACTTGGGGTAGTAATAAGTTGTAAA